>JAANSM010002563.1:0-14736 GCA_036850725.1 Orchesella villosa | reverse complement strand
TATAAAAATTATAAAATATAGGCACGATCGGTTGAAGCATTTTAAATTGATATGCAACTGAATGTTTATCTTCTTATTGTCGGACTTCGGACAGACCTTGTTATAAACCGGTGCTACTGATGACCTAATAAATGCAGCTAACCATAAGTCCACCACGTAGTTATATGAAACGGAAACATAAAAGATAGTTCCATCTTTGTCTATGAAGTTGTCAACAAATCCTTTATTATCATTAAATTGGAAAAATATTGCCCCATAAAATGAATTTCTATTTGCATTTCTAAATCCATCGTGTACAAGTTTTGCTAGGTCCTGTCAATATTCACTCTAATCAAGTACTGCTTGTTAGTATCCACCCTTGCGTCACAATGTTATGAAATTAGGCATGCGTAATAATCATGTGGATCATCGATCGTGAATTGAGTCCTTGATGTGAGAACGCATTAAATTCAGTTAGCTCAAGCGTCCTAGATAAAATGACATAAGAACTCCAACGTTTTGCTTGTGTAACTCAAAGAGCACGTTTTGCCATTTTGAATTGGTTCTGGAAATTACTTAAGTTTCAAGGTTTCGAGTTTCCAGGCTACTGCAAATCTTTCTTTGTGAAAAGAAACCAACCTAGTTCCTCATATAGTAGTTTGTTGATGTAACATTTATCATAAGATGTAAGTACGACACATCACGTGTACATATAACCAAGTTGCTCTCATTGCATTGAGCACATAATTTTAAAGGTAAAACATGTATTTTCGTTGTTAATAGGCTATCGTAAATTTGAAACGGAAAATTCCTGAAGAATGATCTAATTCAAAGTTCAAAGGCTGCAACATTTGTTACCTCGCCAAAAAAGCTAGCTAAGCAATGATATTATTTTTGGTGGTAGTTCATACCGGGTGGTCAGCATTTGTTTATTTATTCAAATAAAATGCATATATTTAGCACGAAGGAATGCTACCAAGAAAGTAAAATAGTTGTCTTAATAGGTATTTAAGTGGGTTTTGCTTGACAATTTCAAATGTCTTCGTGTGACATAATTTATACCTTAGCTTGTGCACACGGTCCTATAGAACTAAATCATATATTATTGATACGAATGCGAAGAAGAGTATGTCACTCTTTCGCAGAAAAGTAGTAAAGCTTTCATCATCCACAAATGCTCATGTAACATGCAGTCGGACGAAACTTGAAGCTAAGGCGAATACTGAATGTTGTTCTAAAACCGTGTGTTTTCTTTGTTTAGAGTGGAAATGGATTACGCTGACGTACCAATGGAGACATTGCGAAATGCTTACTTAGTCACACACTCAGTTTTTGCTTCATTTGTTTATGTTCAGTTGATCAAATTACAGTAGGTGACGGGCTAATGTTTGGAAAACGGAGAAGGAGGGAGAATAGCTACTGCATTTACACTCAGTTTTTGCTTCATTTGTTTATGTTCAGTTGATCAAATTACAGTAGGTGACGGGCTAATGTTTGGAAAACGGAGAAGGAGGGAGAATAGCTACTACATTGAGAGCCCCTTTTATGTATAAGTATGCACATTTCACTAAAGATTACTTTCATTTGAGAAAAAAATTATCCTCGAAATAATGCAAATTTGGCGACCGATCCAATTGATTACCAATTACGTGGTTGAGATTTCGTTCACCAACTTTGCTTATATAACATACATAACATCGTATAACACACTTGAACATTTTACTCAAGCCAGGTTCTACTTTTTGTTTTCAACGTTCCTGCAACATCTCCAGCCAACAATGCATTCATCATCCCTCCTTGGCGTGGACAACAAAATTTGCAAAAAAAACTTGCCACCCTTGCTAATTCAGTAAATATACTGTGAATAAGTAAGCTGATAGGTAGTAGTAGTATGAGCTTAAGCAATGAAATAAAGTCTAAGCAACCGGTTAGAAAGTTTCTAGATAACTCGTGCTATTCTCTTGAATCACAACTGTGCAATTCATTATGAACATATCCCATCAAGTTGTAAGAAAGGGGTGTCAAAAAACCTAGTAGTAATATAGAAATTCATGTATCCTATATCTACAGAAAATTGGCATGTTGTTTATTGCATTAGCTAACTGAAGCATTTCTCAGTTCATAGTCCTTACTCGCCCTCCAACTCAAAAGCATGGTAAAGAAAGGGCCTTGAAATGGAAGTTACCAAATGTCGCCGGCTAACAAACCACGTTTTTTGTGTTAAAAAATAAAAGAAGCAGCAGCAGTTGCTACCATTCACACTTTATACCGCATTTCTATAAGCCCTAACAATAGGGAACACGCTGCATATTTAGTGCAGGAGATGAAGGGTGTACAAAGCAACAATGAGAAAAGCGATGGGTTCATATCATATAATGTATACGTATGTGTGTATGCATGTAGTTCGGTTCAACAAAAACAGCTTGTTGTGCTAAGCAAAAGGCGTAAGTAGAAATAAGCATTGGCATCAAAATAACCAGTAGGATCAGACCAATGAACAATGGAATGTTTGCCCTTTACCTTGCCTTGCCATCTTCTCATCATCACGCTCAACATGCTCTTTTTACATTTTGTTCTTATACTTTCCGGCCGGCCGGCAACTTGTACCTTTCCTTTGTCTAGTCTATAGGCAATGATTGCCATTAGCCGGCTCGTTAAATTGCATTCAGAATTGCAATTGCAAAACTTATTATTAAATAAAATTGTTGAATGCGCAATGCACACATGCAACCAGATATTGTAGTACCTACTGACCACGCAGCTTCTTTCAGTGTTTCATTTCTTAAGGCAACATAATGTAAGTCATGGCACTTCTCTCTCTTTCTCGCCCGTGCTCTTTTTTACACTTTTTTTTAAGGAATAACCTCGTGGTGATGAATAAGATCCGTTTTCTATTCATCTTGATACCCTCACATGTTTCTGGCGACCATTGTCATGTCACACAACCGGAAACTTTACCAAGAACTCAAAAGAAATGGTGGTAGGTAGCATAGAAAATATTATATAAGCATATATACATCTTTCTTCCTAGTGATGAAACCCATTTTTTCCCTCCACAACTTCCACTTCATTTTTCAGACAGACTCTTCTTTTTTCTAACTCAAAAATTCACAAGAATTTGTCGGTTGCAATATAACCTTCTCCACTCACTTTTGACTGGATTGGAACAAACAACTTTTGAGCAACTGCTTTACTGGTGGTGTTACCAGTTGCATTATACTGGTATTCATGAAAATGAACTTTGAATGTAATGTCTATGTACGTGTGTACGGAACTGCCATTCATAGAAACTGACCCATCATTATCCAAAAAGTATAACGGATTTTTTTCCCTTTTTTCTTCTTTCGAATAATACGATGGGCTTACGACCTTTTTTTCGGTAGAAGAAAGAAAATGGGAACACGTGTTAGACAAGATGTGAATACATATACATACAATCCACACACACACACATACTTAATATGGATAGAATCCAATCCAATATATTGCACCGGTGGTGCGGTGAAATGAATGACATGCACATTTTCCTTTATGAGGTTCAGTTTCAAGAGTAAGTTCCTATTAACAATTTTAGTGAAGAAATGTATCGAGGCAGAAATTAACAATAAGCTTTAACATTTACTTCTATATTGCTTTAATCTTACAAGCTGTTTGCGTGTATGCCGGGAAAAGATGTTGACGTTACGTCGCAGCTTGCCATCCATGACCCGGCTTAGTTTTTAACAGCATGTCAGTTATATCTGTCATTTACTTGATTTTGATATTATTACATTTTATTATTATTTCCATCAAGTCTCTTTCATTTATAACCATTTTCTTCGATTACTACAGACGATGAGTCAACTCTAAGGCTTACTTAGGAACTATATGGAATATTGGATATATGGAATAGGGTGCAATAACACCTAATGAATATAAGGTACCTAAGTATATACATTTCCATAAGTGTTTTATAAGCGCTGTGGAGGGAAAAGTGGGAACAGAAAGGCCTTCAAGGTATTAGAAAGCTCTCACACGGCCTGAATCAGAAGCTGCTAAAGTGAAGTGATGTACCCAATTCATAATTCAATTCTTATTAAAAAAAAAGTATTTACGTACGTGTGCACATTTATTGTATGCTATACTTATGCTTGCATGAACTTTAAGGTAGTTTCATTCAATTTTTACTTCAGCCAAAGGAAATTCTGAATTACAAATTGGAACCGAGTTATGGTGTCAATCTACTTTTCCGATGAATCTCGCGAGATTTTTTTTACAAAGCTATTTGTGTAAGATGAAGAGTTGACGTTTGCCGATGCATGAAAAACATTTTTCAGCTTGACTTACAAGTAATGATGCCAAGGCATGATAAAAAAAATTTCATCTCTTACATGTCTAGAGATATTTATCGTAATACTACAGCTTTTCTCGCACGTATGTACCTTTGCTTCATGTGAACTACACGAATTGAACATCATGCTGCAAAAAAATTTCGTTGTTGCTTACAGCCGGTCATAACCTGGATAATTATGTAAAAAAATAGTTCTCTGCATCATGAATGAGCTATACGAAAACGGATTTGGCCCCAGTCATGGTTTTAATTTCAAATTTCACTTATATTTTGCCAGTGAAACTGCTATTTGCTGTCATCGAACACTGATATGTATTCGAATGCATTTATGTAGGTACCTGTAAGTGTCCATTAATTAGCTCTAATTGTGACTATGATTATTTTTATTAGGAAAAGTGCAATTGCAGGCAACAAACTTATAATTACGAATGAAAGTTGATGTTTGTTTAATTGCATCACTTGGAATATTCATAGGAATGGATAAATAATGACAGAGATATGTGAAGCTCTCGGCATTGATGATAACGAGGAGATTTCCGCTCCGCTGTACGATAAGGATCAAGACCACGTTCATAAAAAGCTCTCATATACTTCATATATTCCGCATACATACTTATATGCATTATATTTAATATAGGCATTGTCAAATACATTCAACGTTTCTGCTCCCCATTTACGTTTTGCTGATTATGATAACAATGACCATTCTATGCAAATCCCAGCAAAAATGCAAAGCCAACTTAACTCAAGGTGACAACGAAAAGCATGAACTTTTTTTTTTGGACTTGGATTTACCATTTAGGACATTATTACCCATTTTAGTCGAGAGTGAGAGAGAAAAGTGTATCATGTTAAAACATAGCTTGAAGCAACACTAGGAGCATAATATACTTATGATGCTTATACTTATTGTGGCTTTCTATGCACAAGGTTTTGAACTGGATTCACCTTGTTTTTCTCAAAATTCTACATAGAGCTTCACAAAAGCAAGACGAGAGAGAGAGAGATGGTGATGATGATGACGATGAGAAGCTTGTATACATGTAAAATGCGATGATGTCTAGCTAAGTATATCAAAGTTATACTGATATTTATGTAGGAAAGCTATGGCTATTAGATCAAGAGTGCTTTTGCTTTTCTCAAGTCTTAAAAGAATATTCCTTTCCTTTACTTCACATCATTCCATCGCCGCGGAAACGTACGGAAAGGTGGTTGGGTTTGGCGATAGAAGCTTCTTGTCGAACGAAGCGAAACGTCAAGCAAGCGGCGTTTTGTTGTCGACCCAATATACGTACATATTATATATAGAGAAATGTATAATGTTGATTCTCTGTCTATTTGAATTCATGTAAGGCCAACTTAACTACCTATATTCATATATGATACATCCCCACAGCATTTGCAAAGGCATAAGCATTTCTCGACACTCTCCGTCCCCCCGAAAACTGTGGAAGGATAGCAGAGCCGAGCGTGTACACTAAAAAAGCACTGAATACTGGAGTACTAGGACGCTCTGTGAAAGGAGCTCTTTGTAATTTCATATATAACACTGCCACCAAGTCAAGAGAAGCAACAGAAAGAGAGGCATCATGTCATAAAAATCTATAAGCAAGCTAACAAAGGAGCATAAAACTTTTTCCTTTCTTATATCACTCTACATGGTATACTGGCGTCTATGACACTATTACTATATGTGGTAGATGTATATATATATGCTTATCTAAACTCATATAACAATAGTGAGCGTCAGACTTTTCTAGAAGTATATTGCATATAATGATGAGAGAGTACGGATGAACCCAGAGAGTTACGCGGATGTATGCTTGGCTGCTGGGATTTTCTGAGGATAATACGCAGGCATGGATGGACCAAGCGAGAGGAGGAAAGAATGAAGGGCCAATATAAGCGTCCATACCACCATCATCTACTTTCTACGTTCTTGGTATTCCTATATGGAAAGCTTGGAAATGTATGAGCCATAGCAAAGCAACCAGGATGATATATTAGTCAAGGTAGCATATTATTTTCTCATACACACGTAGATGGAACAACGCTTATATATATATCTATGATAATATATGTACAATGGAAAAGGTTCGTCAAATAATAAATCCAATCTCACGACGAAGATGAGTAAGGTACGTATGTGTGAGAAGGTAGCATCATATAGATGCAGTATTATTCACTTTCAACAGAAAGAGCAAAGCGAGAGATCTTTTCGTATTCGTACTCGGCTTTTCCATGTATGCCTAGGGAAAATTTTTATAACGTAACACTGTATGACGGCGTCATATCACTGGGTAGCGTTAAGTACGTGAAAAGAAAGGAAGGGGGACTTGGATGAAGCTTCAGTTGAGAAACTGAAGATAGCCAAGTATATATAAGTAAGTGTGTGTGAGTTAGTTGCGTTGCTTGCATGACATGTTAACATCATCGGCGAACCTCGGATACCTTTATGTATATTTAGTTGTTGGAACTTCATGTTGAACACGGCAAGGTTAGCGTGTGGGCATAGAGGGATGCGTTTTGCCAATGCTTCTGATGCTCCGATGTTTCCTCCCCATCCCGGTCAGCCATCCTACCGTCCTGGCACGCTGCGAGAAAAGAAACTCATTCCGTTGCTCCGTCCTCACTTTGGCGTTAGTTGCTCTGTGAATCAGACGTGTGCGATTTGTCCTCCAAAAAAGTTTTACTCACTCTATAAGTTTCTCTCTGTACACTACCACTTTATCTCAACTCCACAAACCAAACACACAAAGAAGTTTTTTTTGTATCTTTGCCGATACTTTGCTTCCTTCGCTTTGACTAGTCAACGCTTGTTATTTTAACTTGTGTTTTTCCGTGTTTTGACATCGATTCCAATCAAATCTCTACCATGGCTGATGTTGTGGAAACCACTAAGTAAGTGCCAATTTTATCTCATATTTCGGTAATTAATTATTTCTAGGTTAAGTTCATCAGTTCATGCACTTTTCATGCATTTTTTTACTCGAGTGCAGTTCCATGCATTGCTACAGTCATTGTCTTTGGATAGCGTCTTCTTGTTTTTGTTACTTTTGTGACACATACAAAAACTTTGAGTATGTATTTACGAGTGAGCGCTTGTTCATGTGATTTTCCTTTTTGAAAAATGCTGTTTAATTTCAAAGTTGTCAAGTATGTACGTACTTGGTATTCTCTTCTTTTGTACTTTCTTAGCCGGTGGTTGTCGTTGTCATTGCCCTATACTAAATATTTTAGTATGTGATTCCACTTTTTTAAGAGAAAAAACATATTTCATGTTATCTTACTAGTATTCTTTGTGTGCTTTCTCATTAAGGAAAATAACTGTCTTGCCTTTTGCATGACTGAAAGTGCTTCAAAAAGAGAAATATTGGCAATTTTCATACTTTATTATCTCATAAGTGCTATTTTTACCGCCACTCGAGTAAACGCATAAGTTTAGCTCACAGTTGACATTAGATCATGAAAATGACAAAGTTGTCAGATTTTACCGGCTTTAGTGCCGGAAAGAATGTAAGCCGCGATGAAATTCACATTTTTGGACAAAGAAGCAACTACCACCAACTCATTTGATAAGGCTATACGCTTTAGCTTATGTTGTCAGATTTTACCGGCTTTAGTGCCGGAAAGAATGTAAGCCGCGATGAAATTCACATTTTTGGACAAAGAAGCAACTACCACCAACTCATTTGATAAAGCTATACGCTTTAGCTTACCTATTCGAGGTATTGTGGTGGTGATGCATGCATATTACACATACAATTTATCCGTACTTTATATAATATATAGATATAGATGTTTTGTTCATATCCTTTTTCATGGTATGTAATAGATATACCAATGCCATATAAAGTTCATGACTAATACAAAATCCAAGGCTAGCAGCTACTCTAGCTCTTCTATAGCTCTACGAACGACGCCGCCGACTTCATCTCCCTGTCCAAAAAAAGTTTTTTTTCTCTCTCTCTCTTGTTCTCCCTCTGACTTGCTTACTACTTGCTCTTCCTCCTACCCAAACCATCCGATCCACGCTGTGAAACTTGAGCGTAGAGTATATTAGAGTTGGTATACCTATTTCGCTGGAGAACCAGTTCGAGTTCGTCCTCTTCTGGCATCACTTTATGCTTAGTGGAATACGTAAACGTTATTTTTGCATTTTGTTGTGTTATACCCTTTAGTTCATATTAACTTCGTTCATATCATCTCACTATAACTATATATAAATGTTGCGTACATTTATAGCATCTAATAGGAAACTCATATCAGTATATTAGTGAAGCTTAACCATATCTTATATCTACACAAGCTTATAACTTTCTGTGGTAACAACCTTTTCCTCTCTCTCTCTCACTCACTCTTCAGTCCATCTTTTTCTCTCTCGCTCTCACGATAGCTAGGCAAAATGCATTGACAGATAGAGCTCTCTTTGTGGAAGGTTGTTGGTTGCTCTTATGAAACAAGGAAAGTATGCAAGCATTGGGTATTTTTTTTGGAAGCTATAGATGCATAGGTATAGATAGGTATTAAGCTTCGAATTGAAAGGTAGCTAGAGCAAGCTTCTAGATAGATATGAGAAAGAACCTTCTTTTACTATCCTTGAATATCGGGTAGGGAAAAAACGGCCGTAGTAGGCTCTTCATCCTATATAGCATCCACTCCAGTTTCTCTCATTATTTTTACTTGTGAGTCTCTTGCTCTTTACCAATCATGTAGTTAGCTTTATGAGGTCGTTTTTGCCCGGGCTTAGCTATCATCACCATTATTTCTCTTGAGCTCTTTTCTTTTCTCATAAAGTTTGTTTTTTTGTCCATGTTTCCATACAGGTAGTTGTTGCATATTCCTCTAAGATAAAAAGGACTTAACCAAATGCTCTATGGGTATAATAGGACACATAAGTATATATGTTATATGAGAGTTCACTATAGGCATGTTTAGATCAGGTTCATTGTAAAGTGGCAACAGTAACCAGAAATTATCCATCACTCTCTAGCATTCTCCCAAGATATTATTCTATGTTGGAGGTATACACAACAGGATGACGATGATGAAAACAGCTATAAGCTATGCCATTCTATATCATATTAGCATGCATGGATTCAGCCAGCCGACAAAATATATTACTTTTGTGTTTCGTCTTCTGCCTTTTTTTCGTTTTTCATTTTCTTGACTATGAGAGAAAGAGAGAAAAACAATAATGCATTCATGACAGCTAACCGGCAAGCTATAGTTAATGCTTTTTCTCAACTTGCGTATATGTTTCAATGCTTCGTGTAAGAATAGCTGTGTTGTAATCATGATGATGATGATGATGAAGGGATAAAAAAGCATACGCATGAAATACTATATTTATCGGGCTTTATTTTGTGATTGCTTCCGTAACATCATACACCTGATTTCTTTGTAATTTATTTTATTGAAATGCGAGCTACTTATAGAATGGTACTTGTTTTCATGTAGAAAAAGTCTTGAAGGGAAGTTGAGGAATTCTGATTGACGTTTTGACTCTTATATACATGTTATGTCAAAGAGGTAGAGAGAGTTCGGCTAACCATTCGTGCTTAGAATCATTGTCTCCAATTCCGTGGGAGAAGTGGAGAGCATATATAGGTAGTAAGGTGGTTGTGTACGGGGCTCATGATGCATTGCATGGCTCATGAAGTTCATCCAAAGATGATAAAAAAGACTTGTAGGTAAATTCCCTAAGAGTAAAGAAGGAGCAAGCAAAAGTATGAAAGTCCAGGCCAGTGGATATTTTACTCTATATGGTTCGTGATCGTTCCTATGAGAGAACAACAACATGCTTTCTTTCTTTTATTCAGCTTTTTTAGCATGTTATATCACATCACACGAGTTTGTTGCCCAAGAGCACATTCGTTGCGTTAAATCTCGGATCTTTATATTTTTTTGTCGTAACTCCTTCTTTTCTCGCTCATAGGTACATGAACATACATGGCATATTATGTGTAAGTGCACGATGGTTGCATTCTTGGGATTGTAATGTGAAGCACTGGTGGTTGAATGGTTTTTGTTAGCATGGATGTTTTTCTTAGATTTCGTCTTTGTTCACTGCCATGCATATTTCGTGTTTTATCTTTTTGTCGTGGTTAGTCTTCATGAAATGGAGTTGATTCGAGAGACAGAGAGAAAAAAGAAGTCCATATTTTATGTTACGGATGTCAATGATGAGGCTCTCAACTGTAGCGAAGAGAGAGAGAGAGAGAGAGTTGATGTAGCCACCTTTAAGACAGTTAGATATATAAGAATTTTCATCTTGTGAGAAATTGTGATCATCATCTGGTTACATGAAGTACGGAGAATAATAAATAAGAGCAATATTAATATTCCTTTCTTCTTCCATTTTCATTCTTTCTCTTATTCTCTCTGTCTCTTCAATCCTACTCAAATAAGTGCTGAGCAGAGATCATAAAACTGCATCATATTACACTTAACCAACTCTTCCTGTTTGATACTTTGCATGTGATGTAGTATAAGTAGCATGTTGGTATTTTGTTACAGCAAAAATAACATTTTTGTCATGATTTACTACGGTTAGCGTAATGTTCAGAAAAATTAAAGTTGGGCTTAATAACACTTTTCTTTCACAATTTCCTACAAATTAGCGCGGGTGTAAAATATATTTTTTTGTTCTTTTTATATCCCATCCTACCACTTTAAGTTTTACTCAAAGGTAGGGACATGATGATAAAAACGAGAACAGTAATGTAATGACTAATGCCGGTATGCCACATTTCATATAGCTCTGTAGAGAAGGTAGCAAGTAGCAGGGCACAATTGAGTATAAAGGTAGTATATATAGGTGTTTGTCTTGCATTAGTAAGTATGAGCATCTCAGATCTCACCTTAAATTATAATCAGTATATCATAAAAAGTCATAATCTGAAGTATACATACTACATATATCTACGACATGACAGGATAATGATCATCATCATCATCACCGGCATGACTGACGACGATATACGTATGTATATTAAACGTTTCTCATGTGAGCTATGCAGGGATTGCAAGTAAAAATACATTTATTACTAGTCTTCCTTTACCCACCACCATGGAAGCTTCATCAACAAGCTTCTCGCTGAAGCAACGTCCGACCGACCGACCGTCCGTGCCAATGTACTTTCGTTTTCGCTCTTGTTCTTCCTCCCCCTTCTCTCTCTCTCTCTCTTTCTACGTTATGCTTCTACTTCTTCTTTCTGCAATAGCTTAAGTGAAGCAAGAAAGGGCATGCGATATGTTGTGCATGTACACAAAAAAAATGAAGAAGAATATTTTCCCGAGAGTTTAAGAGTTTGTTGTGAAGAAGATACTTGTTGAATTTCATGCTTCCTAACTACTACATACTCACTTATAACATGGTACATGACTTCAAAACTGAATGGCATTTATGAAAAAAGAACCTTGAGCTTGAGACATATTTTGCAGATAACCATCTATGTTACTTCTTTCATATTCTCCGAACTGTTTCAAATGGTAATGTGAGCAGAGTAAGTATATTGACTTGTTTTTCTCTCTCGCTCTGCCGGATGCTTTAAGTCTCGGAATATATTTTTGCATTAGCTTCTCATTTCTTGGCACAGTCAACTGAGAAATACATAGTTAGTGAGTGAGTTGTAGTTTACTATATGAGATGAAATGGTTCTTCTTCATATTCAGAAATTTTGATGAATAAAATCGTGTGATATTGGGAATCAAAAACCTACAGAAGGATATATATTAGTGGCTTGGTTTAGCCTGGGTGTCAATGCCAATTTCATAATTCGTTTATTCTTAAACTGCGTGGTAAAAACTTATTCAAATTCATAAGTGACTGAGCTATTCCTCTCACTCGTATGAAAATGAACACTTGCAATCCCTACAGACAACAGATGGAATAGTGGGGATGCAGACATAGTCTTTTTACATATTTGAAAGGCTAGCCAGTTTCAATGACATTCTCATATAATTGTAAATCAGTTTTATGTCTATGAATAATTAATAGGATTTTGTATGAAGAGTTAGTGCACAAAAAGGCATGTTATACTTGAAATGGCGAATCAAATACAAAATGTTTTAATACTCCTTAGAAAAGATTAGACTTGATGGTGACAATTACTAAGTTTTAAATGTGTTCCTAATTTGAAGGGTTGAGGAGGAGACCCCCGTCAAGGAGGTGACCAAGGAAGTTCCAGCTGCTGATGCTGTCGTTGCCGCTGCTGATGAGAAAACTGAGACTCCTGCTGCTGAAGAGCCTGCCAAGGAGGGAGAAAATGGGTCCGCTTCCGCCACCGAAGAGCTAAAGAATGGTAGTTCACACGGAAACGGAAGTACGAATGGTGTTCGTGATGCCGAAGAAACTGCCGAAGAGCCCGCTGCTAAGGACCTACCGGTTGATGGTAAATATTAAATACATTTCTTTATGTAATTTGCATCTTATTTGCTTACTCATCGCTTTCTTTATTTTTGAGCAATTCATTCGTTTCCCTCTCGAAATAGATTTGAGTTGAGTTCCACAATGACTTGTTTGCTAAGTAATCTTTGATGAGCATGCTCAATGTTATTAATGATAAATAAACAAAGAATGCTTGCTTTTGCCTTTTCCATGTGCTGCATCAGCCGAAGAGCCACGCAAGAGGAAGTCCGAGGGAGTTGAGGCAGCTGATGCCACTGACGGTGTGAGTGCAGAGAAGAAGGCAAAGCTCGAGGAGAAGTCCGAAGTAGCAGCAGCAGAAGATGGAATTGAGGCACCAGCCAACGGCGAGGCTGAGGTCACTGCATAAACTCTCAATCGAATTAGGCTTTGTGCAAGGTGAAGAATTTTCAAGTTACCTCACACATTTTAATCGTCTGATTGATTTTTCCCCCTTCATGAGTAACTTCTGCTACAACGTTCATTCATGAATTTAAATGTGAAGATTATTATAGTAGATCAAGTAAGATTTTAAAAAAACAAGATAAAAAGAAACAAGAATATACAATTTTTTTCATATAAGATGATGCGATAAATTCAGGTCTGATTTTCTAAGTTTTTTTGTACTTGTCTTATTACGAATATTCAAAATTCGGTGAAATAATATGTATTTAAATATTATGTTTTGTACTCATTAAAGCCAGTTTTACATTTAATACTTACAAAAAAATACACCAACAACAAGAAGAAACAAAATCAACTCGGCTGCTTTCCTCAATGATATTGTTTTGCCTATTAACAGCAACTGTCATGTCATAATACTTAATGCGTGAGACACTGATTTATATTTTATTCTTAAGTTGGGATTGGACATTTTTTTTAAACTCTAGTGTTTGTTCACTGTGTGTTTACTCCATAGCATAAACAAAATTACTAATTGGCTCATATTGACAAATAATTGCTTCTTTCCTTCCGTACAAACCTTTGTTTGATTTTTTTTAAATGATTTCTATGTACTACTTTTTACCTTTGTGCCGTGTGTCCTTTTTTATGTACGTTGTGAGGGTGCTTGGTTTTTCTTATAAAAGATAAAGTGTGTAATGTGCTAAAAAGAAGAATGAAATAACAACAGATTTAACTGAACAAAAAAACCGAAGTATTAATGGATTTATAACAAGAAAAATCAATCTGTATTTGATTCATCCTAAGAGTTTGATACTATATTTAGTATAAGTAGCACTACATAAACTTAAAAAATCTACAGATGATGATGATATTGTCTCTGTATCTCATGAACTGATTTTTATTGTATTATGATTGATTAATTACAATATCCAATTAGCATAGAATGTACCAGGGAAAACATATTTACGAATGGTCCACACACATACATTTGTTTTTATCTGAAAAGAGTTACAATTCCATGTCTTGCCATGACTTCTTAATACATAGTAATTTTTAGCGCTCTCTCTCCTCTCTCACACACACACACACACAAACCTCAATTTTAAAAAGCTTGAGGGATATTATTACTAAAAAAAGTATGGGGAAAATAACATAACTAAATGTCATTTTTTCCTAAACACAAAAACTTCTTAAAAGGAGCTTTTCATACGTTATTAAATGAAAGATTGAGCCGAAGATGAAACAATAAGCGAAATAATGCGACAGGAAAAAAATATCAATGTCATGGTTTCAGCGTAATACTAAAGTTAAATTCAAACACAAAATAATACTAAATTAGAAAAAGAAGTTTTACACATTTTCTAAACGTACACACACAGTCGTTAGATAAAAAAAACCAAAATGGTCTCATCATTCGAATTGATATGGTATTGAAATGCTAATGCAATTTCCATTAAATTTGTTATATCACACAGTAAACAAAGCACACTCACTCATCGTACTCATCATCATCACAATCTTAGAGCATCCTGTATCCGCTTTAAAAATATTCACACACAAAAATAGCATGCATGCACAAAAAAAACTCATATCTTTGCTAAACCGATGAAAA
>JAANSM010002562.1:0-14738 GCA_036850725.1 Orchesella villosa | reverse complement strand
AAGTATCGGTTCATATCAACAAATCGTTGTTTTTCTACATTGATGCATGTCATATCTCAAAATATTTCTTATTGAGTTGTCAATCCTAACGTCAACCCATCATACTTCCGTCACGAATTCTTTAGCATGCCTAGTAAAATGTTGCATTAAATCAAAAAATTTATACTGAAACAAACAATTCTTTGCTAGACACAGACAGTCAGACAGTACTTATCCTTAAAACTCATAAAAATACAAAGTATTTTTCCAAACTGTACGACGTACTATGTACATAACATGAATTTGCGACTTCAAATAAATATACAATATTTTCATACTTTTAAGTGGAATCAGTGATATCTCTATTTTACTACAATTATGAACGACGCGCCGTCTGTTATTTTAAACCAAACATTATACTTACATTATACTGTGTCTTATCTGTTTAGCTCGAGGGAAATACTACATACATTAGAGTAGTAGATACATTTTTCTGCATTCTAGCGAAATACATGCTGAGGAAAATTTCACATTTCAGAAATGCCACACGCATTTGAAAGAAATCATATTATATTACAGTGAGCGACTAATCGTTATAGTAAAAACAGCACGTAGCATCATGACACTGCTGCGGTTGAATAAAACTGAGATTAACTGAGATTGTGTATTGTATCAGTTTGTAACAGGAAAATATTTTTAACGCACTTATAAGTAAGAACTCTTTTCAGTACAATACCAACTACCAACCCTTTTCACTTCCTGCTGATATTTTGACATTCAGTTGAAAGGTGTGGAATGAAAAATTGCTGCAGAATGCCATTACACCTACCTCTCATAGCTTGGAATTTAGTAAAGCAGAAAATTATCTTGCTTGAGGAAATCTTCATTTCTTTTGACAAACAAGACAGACTTGATTAATTACAAACTCTAATTTTTACCGTATATACTGTGAGATCGTGTGTAATGCTATTAGAAATCGTACTAAAGGCTAGGCACGTTAATTTTTCATTATCACGAAAAACCCAACAGTTTATAATTGTATTAATGCGACCGTGTGCGTGCATGTAATGGCGTTGCCCTTCATGTATGCTTAAATATATGTATATTTGACAAAATATCCTGAAGGAAAAACGTTATCACACTCATGAATTATTTACAGATTTCGTTAATTAATCCAATTTTTCTTACAAAAAGGTAAATAAATATGACGATCTCACCAATCGTAGCGGTACTTTGTACTTCATTTTTCAATTCAAGTGACAAATCATCAAACATCCTCTATCCTATCGTAAAATCAACGCATCACCATATCATAAAGATAGACATCCCATTTGTTCACTCTATGCCACAATTGTATCTCGCTTGTATCTCGCTCACCATCTAAATCACGAATCACGAACCTGATTCTTAATAGTCAACTTACTTACTTCATTTCGTGACAGTGACAATGCCGCCTCCGATTTCATAAGCATTGAATTACTTTTTATGAAGTTATTTTTTTGCATAAATTATTATTACATTGCAATGCCACAATTCTTAAGGATTTTAAAAATCTTTTCTGCTTTCCTTTTACCTTACCACTCATAAATCTTAAAATGCAATCATATCAGTATGCAGTGACAGTCCGTCCACACCCCCCGTTTTGACCACACAGTGCATCGTGTGCAACGCTCTTTTTTAGTCTGATTGAGACTGAACCGCTACATGCACAGTACGATTATTGATAAACTTTTCCTTTTTTAGAGATTCTGCCGTGATTTTCCCTTCAGTTTCTGTAAATAGACATTTCACTTGCACAATGCAAGACAAAAAACGATAACCTCATGCATTACGCAGTTACCTTTCTTATGAAGTTGATGATCAGTCCATATCTTGATAAGAAAGGTAAAAAGATATATATAAACATGTCTGTAGCAGTACTATTCAAGAAACGGTTAGTAAGTTTATTACTCAGCAGGTTAAAGTGATTATTGCATTAGAAATTTACATTACTTCGCTCACTTCATGATTAGAAGCACGGATAGCGCACACTTCTCCTACACAATACCTATATATACACTATACATTTTAACCTACTGTCTTGAACTTCCCTGCGTTGAATTAATAACATGGAATAATATACAGCAATGTTGCTCGTAACTGAGGATGATGACATGAAGATATACAAGAAAATTCCTCAAAGTTTACAAATTATGATACCTATTTGGTCGTGATCGTGATGCTTGTGTTAGAAAATACTTTTTATCATCATCACCATAAAAAATAATAGATGAATGAACTTGCGCATGAAACATTTATGAAAAAAACTTGCTACACATTAAACGTTTTATTAAAGGCTATATGTATGAGAACCCTGAATATATATTGATATAAATCACAGCGTGCGATATAGTTTTTTATATTTAATGAATAGGTGCATGGTATTTAAACTCACAAAGCAGTTTTATTGTTGGCAGTTGGTTTAATTTCACAGAATACACTTAACGTACAATATTTTGTACTTTGTGAAGATAACTGTAACTGAGATAACAAGGCAATCAGCAGTCTAACTCAAGTTAATAGCTGCAATTTTATGGTTAATTTTGTACGAATTAATATGATGATACGGTTGATACTTACCTACATCAATACAATTAAGATTGATATCCGACTGGAATAACTATATTTATAGATTTACTGTCGAAACTGTAAATTAAAAAATCACTATATTGAACAACACATTCGGGTGAATTTTATTATTTTCAGAACTATTTGAGCTTTATCACTACTTAAATCTGCATTCTATAATTGGGATGAAGTGTTGTTACTACTACTTACTACCGAATGTGCATCAATTGAAATCAATAAATCACGAGTAGGCAAGGAAGGATTTTGACACACACAGACCAGGTAGTACACTCAAAAGAAGCAATTTCCTTTCAACCTAACAACACAACTTGTTAAGTAAATTCAAATGCATATCCGACTAGCCTTTGTGTATACGCATCTAACAAGTACTGCAAGCGTAAAAAGCAACGGAGAAAAACACGCATAATCGCAGCGTTTTTACTTTCATTTTGTTCCGCTTCAATTTTAATGTACATTAAACATTATGTCATTCAGCACACCTTGATGTTTTTCACAAACACACCATCTACAGTAATGAATAGCTGAATTGTTGATTTTTTAAATTGGAAAGTTTGCAAAATTTGGGTTTCATATTTATTCACGTAATAATAATGATCCTTTAATTTCGACTCGCCTTATACTGGCTGATGTTTTTCATCAGAAGCAAAAGGACATTCCAGACATTCACTACACACACTCCTTGGCTTTCAAAAACAACGAAACGGATATGTGATGTGATGATGGTTAACCAAACTGCGCCGTATTGTTGAGCGAATAATGTATTATGCATGCAAAGCGACGCATTTTGTTATTAATAATCCTTTAGAGGAAAGTCATAATAGTTCTTCCACTGGTAATTACGATGACCACAGCAGTTATTTACCGTTTCTGACAACGTAATACAACCGCCACTACCACCATGTAAAAGTGGTCACAAAACTTTTACTTGGTCACCACCTGACTACATCATGAATCCTTTCAAAATGATCATTTTCAAAAGATATTACAACCGCCACTACCACCATGTAAAAGTGGTCACAAAACTTTTACTTGGTCACCACCTGACTACATCATGAATCCTTTCAAAATGATCATTTTCAAAAGGTAGAATGGACATAAAGGTGTATGACGGTTTCTAATTATCAGTGTAAATATGTGCATGCGCATGCTTTATCGCTTCGCGTAGCTAATGAACATAAACAAATGTAGACATCAGCAAGGAAAATTATGAATTAGCACTTTGTATAGCATTTGATACATGTACTCACAAAAAAAAATTACTAATGAAAACTCAAACTTGTAGTTAATACGCATGTTTTGCGTAGCTAATGAACATAAACAAATGTAGACATCAGCAAGGAAAATTATGAATTAGCACTTTGTATAGCATTTGATACATGTACTCACAAAAAAAATTGCTAATGAAAACTCAAACTTGTAGTTAATACGCAATATTTACCAAGCAAATTAAGTAATATGCTATGCATTTCTGTAGTTTTTCAATTGCTATTTGAAAGAGTTGTTTGCAAAATAATGGTTGATTGAATGTACAATCTAATAATTTCGACATTAGAGCCGCATCTAGTAAAGGTATATAGTGTTGGTCATGTTGGTGCTATAATAATGAATACCTTGATTTCAAACAAAATATAAAGCTCCTATAATTACGTTTTTCGCTAGAGTATAAATTCCATCTTTTTGTTTATAAAGCAAGTAACTAATTCAGCAAACTATGAACTAATGGCACTTGTAATTTGGTATGTACAAACCAATATATACTAAAGACCATGTCACCAAAAGCCACTCATTGTGAAACAAAACGTTTGAAAACTGATTGAATTTACGCTTTCAATTTATTACTCGGCATACAAAAAAAATTCAATCAGTGCTCAGCACAGTAATTTAAAATAAATAGCTTGTATTATCGTGTTTTACGACACAAAACTAACCTATTGACATACTGTGACTATTTAAAAAAACTTTATTTACCATGATGCATGAGAAATTAATCTGAATTTGTGCCATCTCAATATGCAAGCCCTCTAAAAATGTATTTCACTAAAAATACTGATATCATTAATGACTATCACAAATGACAGTGGTTATACAATCCGGATGGAAGTATTTTGATTGAAGACGAGGCAACTTCATCATTATAACATTTTACTTCCTTTAGTTTCATCATTAATTAGTTGGGATATGCATTATATCATTTGCATATCGTTTATCTTGTGTCTGCCACTAACGATTATTATACATAATGTTTGTGATAAGTGTATTTCAAGCTATGTAAGCAAATTATTACCCTTGCGTATTCGCCCCTCGTTTTGTCAGTCATATACATTTTATATCAATTAGGAACTCAACAAGGATTCGTGCTAAATGATGCAAATTATGGTTGTAGAGGATTGAGAAATCGGTGGTACTAATTCAAAGTTGATAAATGTTGAGGTGCTGAGGGGTAGGGGTACCTTATGTGCTGCAGGGCATGTTAGTAAAACCGGTTCTAACTTCACGCACCTTGCTTCACCATCACGTATCGCATCATGCGTTTAAGTAATGATAATGTTTGTGATAAGTGTATTTCAAGCTATGTAAGCAAATTATTACCCCTGCGTATTCGCCCCTCGTTTTTTCAGTCATATGCATTTTATATCAATTAGGAACTCAACAAGGATTCGTGCTAAATGATGCAAATTATGGTTGTAGAGGATTGAGAAATCGGTGGTACTAATTCAAAGTTGATAAAGATAGATACATCGGAAGTCACTAAACTCAAGACAATCGATAAGATGCAAGTCTTTTTATATCAATATTGTAATGCGTAGGTTTTAAAAAGTACTATAATAGGTAGGTAGTGATTCCGGATGGTGATGCAACTGCAGGTAATACTAGTTGTTTGCGTGTGTCGTAAAGTTGAAAGTACATATACAAAGTACAGTTTGGTCTATTTAAAAAAAATTGAAATCACAAATATATAATGTATACATTATGTGATGCAGGTGCTGCTGAGTCATATTGTAATGTTAGATAGCACGCATGAAACAGTTCCGGTAAGCTTCCTTGAGTAATGCCATTATTTACATTCTTACTTATTTTCTCGTGTATCTCTTTTTATAGGTAAATATTATCGGCTGAACACTCACTTACCAACACACACTCCACTTCACCATCGGCTTGAAAAACGATGTTTATGATGATTGCATAACGGTACTTTATGAGTTTTTATCCATATCGCTCCCTTCATTTTAACAACTTGCATATTAACCTAAACTAAGTGAGTACCATTGCAGTATATTCGCATCTTTTTGTGTGTAAATAAGGAGAAATTGATGCTACAGGGAAATCTTTTTATGCTTCCTAACGCTAACCCTTCTTCCTAACTGAAGCAATACACGTAGGAACGAGCGAAACTTTAACTTCAACCCAAAGAATTTGCATACAACAACACATATTCCACTTTCTGCTCTCACGTTCATATTAGTTTCAAGTAAAGGAAGCATATTATCCCCCCCAAAAAAATGAATGGATGTGTGTAGCAAAAATATGGGAAGGAAAAATACACCAATATGCTACGCTCAAATGATGAGATAGCAATCATACCATTATAGTTCTACTTCATATTATGTCTCAAAAAGTGCATACTTCATGTAACTTGAAATTACACAGTCAAGATCAATGAACCAGTGCTGAAAAATTTAATTTTCGACACATGTTATTACCAGAGCCTTAAACCGTTTCAAGGTAGGTGGTATTCGACAAATTCAGAAATATCACTATGTTATCCTCTTTTCCTGATATAAACGTGCTTGTACTTCGTTGCGCCATATTTACTGCTTAAGATTAGATAACTGCGTATGCATGTATAATGCATCTAGTCACACGATTGTTATATAAGAATGAACAGAATGCTCCAATTGGCCTGTTCGATATCCCTTAGTTAGTAGTAAATTGGATTTGTGTTTCTAGAGTTGACTACACACACCTTGGAGAAACCAAGTAGGCCTATTTGATAGTTTACAAATCGAAAACTCAAATAATCAAATAGGAAATCTAGAATTAAAAAGAATTCTTCAACCGTTGCGAAATCACTGATAAATCATACGCCATTATATCAGTACCCTATTATCTAACCACATTGATTAACCGTGTGAGAAAGGCACTATCAAATAATGATACGTGTTAAAGACTTAATTACATTCCTTAACGATGTTACGTGCTAAACGGTCAAGTTTTTTACAAATGCTATAACAAGCTGATAAATTTTTGCGTAGCTTTGACTTACCTTATTATTGCAATTTTAATCCACTTCAGCTTTAATAATTCACTCGTTTAGGTACACTGACAGGAGCACGTAGATCTCATTTATCCAGTACATTTCCTATCAGGAACTAATCACGGCATTTCACTACAAATATCCTTTTGAATGCAATAGTTTCTTGATCTTATTATCTTCCCGTTCTACTTGAGGTCTCACGATAATAGCTACAAAAATTGGAAAATTATAAATTAACTATTTGAGTAATTTTGCGACAATTTAATTCACTTTCTATTGTCACGCACCGAAAACCATACATCTCTACAAGATTGCAACTTGTGCGCAATTGAATTACCAAAACTGAGCAGAAGCATGAGCTAAATATGGAATCCCCATCTCAGTAGCACAAAACATAGACAACAGAACAAAAAATGTTTGGTTCTTTGTCTGCAATAATAGAGTCGTGCACCCAACTAACGAAACAACACTAAACGCAAAACTACAAATA
Organism: Orchesella villosa; assembly: GCA_036850725.1. NCBI lineage: Eukaryota > Metazoa > Arthropoda > Collembola > Entomobryomorpha > Orchesellidae > Orchesella > Orchesella villosa. The sequence continues at coordinate 7,386 of JAANSM010002562.1, read as the reverse complement.
AATGACTTAATTTTGAACAAAAAATCATTCATTCTTTCCCGTTCTGCGATTCTGAGTAAGAACTATAGGACAATCAAGCTCTAGAAAAGGAGTTACTAAATTATGTAATCTCTTTTGTTACAAATTATGATATGCTATATACCTATACACAATTAAAATAATTTGTCCCTATTTAAGCCAGCAGAGTATAATAAAGGTACAAACTGCAGTTCATGGCAAACTTCACAACAGTTTCTAAAGTGCACTGTTTACCATTTTTCTCAACATAATGCTCTCCTCCCGAAAATCATAGCATGAATATATGAGCTGAGTAGGCATGACTGTCATACTGTCAACAAGGATGGTTTATTTTTATCCCAAAAGGGAAACTGAATCCATGCCCAAGGAAGCGAAACATTTTAAACACTACAGTGAATTCTAGACAGCAGACTCGGCCACTTTCAGTTTTCAGAAAATTGTGTATATAGCAAGCACTATCAACTAGGAGACTCTTCTTAGGCGTCTTGCAAGTGAAAAGAGGGTCTTTGAATGGAAGAAAAGGATTCAAAATTATCTATTTTTGTAATTTATGTCGAGGCGAATGTTTCTGTTCCTCATATATATAAAGTACGAATAGTTTAGACGATAAGAGGATGAGAAAGCCTTACAAGTAAATACATGAGCTTGTAAATCTCCATGCCTTGGAATTCAAAATGAGATGCGCATGAGTAGAGTACATATACCCTTAGCTAACGAAATATTTTTACACTGACTATTCTTTAAGTTTTGGGGTTTACTCTTTCTAACCTTGAGGATTTGGGTGTATAACCCTTATCGGATACACAACAATTGAATTGGACTGGATATAAAAGAACTACATAATAAATATACCTTTTGCTGCAACTTTACAAGCAACTATAGAATACAACAAATTATTAAATTGATTAATTTTCATTTTCATAAACATAACGAAAATATTAAGGATCTTAATGACAGCAAAATTTACGTTTGCTATAGGACATTTTTGACCGCTCATTCTTTATCCATTTTAAATTTTAAACAGTATTTGCAACCTCCACTATAGAAGACTTTTATTGAAAAAATGAATGTTTTTGGTATCCGACGACTGCTAACGACTCATCGTTTCGTGAATCAGTGATTTTATGTTCTTCAATGTTATAACTTCCGAAAGAAGATGCATGCTTCTTCCTTGAAAATTGACTTTTTACAGAGGTAATGCTTTATCGAGTCGTGTATCATAAAGAAAAACAAACCTCCTTAAATGGTTTTTAAAAGAACTTTTAAAAGAGCTTTCAAGTAAGAACAGGCTTTAGTGATTCCTCTGCGTACGAAGTCTATTCTTCTGATGTATTTTTACAGCATCAGTTCCACTGGCAATTGAAAAAATGGAGATGTTTATTTAGTACATAAGGTTTGATACATGGCATTAGCAACAATACCTAAAATCCCCATGCCCATCACACGAAACTAAACACGGGTAAGGTATTATCCGTGTGCACAACCTTGATCATTATTCCGACAACGTGAATTGTGCTTTTAGCTAAAAAGGATATAGACACGACGTCACAAAGCAAAGTCATCTTCTTTGTTTAATATTTAATGTATTCTGTTTTCGGTTTACTTATGTTCTGACATGTTCTCCTTCCCCCTCTTTTATTTTGCAATTGCAAGGTGTGCAATTTCACAAATTCCCCAGCTCTCTTTCACTGGCTCTTAAAAATTGTGAAGGATATACAGCAAAATAATAATAAAAGGCATAGGTAAAATAACTTTAACTTGATCATAAATCTTTTGACGAGCTCTCCCCTTAAGAAAGCTTTTACAACGGGACTGGGACTGTTTCCATTCTTTTAATTCCTTCGCGAACGTGATCTCTCCACTCTCCACGTCGTATTGGTCGCATAGCTTTCTGAAAAAGGACATATGAGAGATACGCCGCCGTCGTCGACAAAGAACGGACAATATGGGATATGCATTATGATGGGAAGTTTGTAAAAAACACTCCTTTTTGAATCATAAATGACAGTAAATGCAAATCACAAAATGTTAGTGAAAAGTTTGGCAATGAGCTAACAAATTCATATTTTTTGACAAGTAAAATCTTTATTGTGTGATCTAGTTGAACTTTGTGCATGTACCTTATAAAACACAAGCATACAACTGTCACACTTGCCTACACTTTATTACCAATCCGTTCTTCAATAGTACCTTCAAACCCATCCATTTTTTAAATACAAAATCCTTAAACTAACAAAACCATGTTTCACAACGCACTGTAAATGTCGTCATATACTGTTCTGCTGAATACGCTCAAAATCTATATTTCTATCATTTTCACCAGTTACTCGCAATATTGCATAGATTTGAATGAAAACCACAACCTGATTCAATTTCCTGTAACGCAATATGTAATGTCTTCGATCATGTCACAATTGCATGTCCCCGTATTAAATTTTTACTCTCGGACTGGTGAATTGAAGTTCTACATGATTATCAGACATGCGCATAGCGTACACTGATTCTGGGTCAAAAATGTATCCAGATTAGTGAAATCAAGTTGTCCCTAGGCAAAATCATGATACGCTGGTAGACACAATTTCTTCTATCTATTCATTGGAACGAGTCAATAAATCATATACATAAAACGGTGTGAGCTTTCTTAGAGATTTTTCATTTTCCGTTTGCTCTGGTTTGCATATACACGGTGGTACGCAATGAGAGTGTCAATATATTCAATGGTTTTACAGAAACAGAAGGTGTACTTTACAAAACTCAGCTTCTGGGCTTAACGCTTCTTAACAACGGGTGCACTGAATACTGCTAATCAAAATGCGAGTGGGCAAAAAAAGGTATGGTTTGTCTTTATAAATGTTGAGTCTAGAGGCAACCAGCCAGACAATAATAAAAGTACAATCGAAACTCTAAAACATGAGTATTGCATTGGACATGGTTAATGTTAAGCAGTGTGATGAAGACGCGGAGAGGCTTGCTTTGTCGTAACAATGCAATCACTTCATAGAGCGTCATCAAAACAATTTGTATAAATGGGCTTAATGTGTTCGCTGCAAAAGAAACAAAATGATGAAGCGTGATGAAGATGGTAATTTTTACGGCCTATCAACCTGAAAAGTGGTATATATGCATAAAACATTTAGTGGCTGTACATACAACAAAATGTATTTTCTAGTTCAATCAGCGTTTCAACTGTGCTCACAAAAAAGTCATTCAACCATATTGGTTGTTCCATTTGATTATAATGTTTGACACAGTTGTAAGGAAAATTGCAAAGAAGAAAGAGTAATGTTTTTTTTCTTCTGGTACAAATAAGGTTTGGTCATATTGATTTGGGCGTTGGTTCCGTGAGGCAAAATGATAGAGGATGCGGTGTACTAACAGATTATGATTGAAATCAAAATCCATTTCGGTTCACTATTTAATGACGTGTATATATATACTATAGTTTCCCTTAAGAACGAAATGCATGCAGAAAGTTTCATTGAGGAGGGCAATAAAAATGAAATTTATGCTTGGTTTGTGTGTAGGTGCTGGTTAAAAAGGGTTACAGAAAAGGTATTTCAATCCAATCTTTTCATGTTTATTATTGTCATTTCAAATTGATTGTTAGTTTAAGCTGATTATTTCAAGGTATCCTATAATCATTTTTATATGATTGATTGATTAACTTTCAAGCTTACTTGTCCTTAACAAATCGCAAAATAAAATAACGAGTGATATATAGTAAAGTTATATAAACGTCTTTGGAAAAACATTGCCGAAACGTGGAAGTTATTTGATGGAATAAGCTTTCGGTTTACTTTGAGAGCTTTTTTTGGCAGAACATTGACACTGCGAACGCCAATGGAAGTATGAAGAATATAATTCAATAGTCCTAAAAGCGATACCATTTGCACTTCAAGTCTTCAAGACATTGTTTTTTGTGGTCATCAAAGCAAAGCATTTTTGCTCTTGGTTTAAAGGTTTCCATTCACCAACTAATGACTTACATCTGGTCTGGATTCATCTAGAAATTATGGGGTTGGTTGCAATCCACAATTATCTAAGCAAATATACCTTTTCTGACACTTCTTCCTGAATTTATATGAATTCCTATTGAGAAGGCTCAAATCAATGTTCCCTCTGCTTATAAACGGTCTTATATACGTTTTAATTGCACTCAAGACCTTAGACCTCCTTAGTCACAAATATTGTATTTCAATTAACAAAATGTGTGTTTGGTTATTATGAATTTTATTATATGTATCTACTACAGTACGTACATCGATAACTCGAAGTAGAAGTCAGATGCATATACTTAATGCATGAGTAGGAGCATAAGCGTCAACAAATAAGATACAAAAAAACTCACTTCATTAGCATAATTTTAAATAAAAACACGCAACAAAAAAATCCTCGTTTTTAAGCTATCGAGACCTACTTACGATTGATATGTTTGCTTTAAAAACGTTGAAATCTTCTGAATCATGATCGACCGTAAAAAACATTAATATAGTCAATAGTGAGCTGGTGTAGAAGTTTCGTCGCCCCTTCGATTTCGTCCAATAATATGCGAAACAAATGCGTAAAATCCTTAATTATATTGTTTTAACTGGTCCACAGAAACCGATTTGTTTACGGTAGTGCAGTCTTTGTAAAAATAATTTATATATAATTATTAACGATTGAAATCGCCCTCGACTTCAAGTATTTCCTACATGATTTACCCACTAGCCACTACATAGTGTGCCACTGACTGACGATGATTATGGTTCAAAGTTTACATGACTTTTTAAATGTATGCCAACTGAACTCAAACTAATTTGAATGTTTGCAAATTTTAATAAGGATTTTTATCTTTCTCGTTTCTTAAAACAATAATCAAAGCTCTATCATCAAGAACAAATATTGTTTCTAGTTAGTTGAACTGGTTTCAAGGTAATTGCTTAGCGTTGACGTAGTACTTATGAGACAACACAATGTGCAATATTACGCTTACAAGTCTTTTGGTGAAATTGAATGGTAAACCACCGTTTTGTCAAATTATCACGTATTTCTTGAACTGTGTCAATTGCATGCAATAAAAAAACCTAATGATAATTGGAAACTTCTTGTAGACCTACCACCACGCAATAAATGAATGTAAGTGCAAATGTAGGATTATAAGGAAAGAGGATGAGAGTCTTTACAGGTTGTACCATCCAAGTCATCGTAGACTTAGTAGCTTAACTGCAATGGATAACAATTATGATACAATATAACTTTCAAACGTTAAAACCAAAGTGGTCCATTGATATGGAAAATTATCCCATAAAATACTTGTTCATCCCAGCACAAATCACAATATTATATGCCTTTGAATACCATCATGATCGTGAATGATTTGAATGAATTATTTTTTCAACTCACTGCTTCCCAAATATGATTTTAGGTCAGATGAGGATAAAAACTTAGTATATATCAGCAGNTGAATGATTTGAATGAATTATTTTTTCAACTCACTGCTTCCCAAATATGATTTTAGGTCAGATGAGGATAAAAACTTAGTATATATCAGCAGGAGCCCTTTATTAAATTATTTGATCATTCGATACAGATCATAAATAATTATGCTTTGCTGCATTTTTACACACAGTCATGTACGCTGCAGTTGCAAAAAAACTGCTCGTTGTCACATGGTTGATAGAAGCAAAATGTCTGATAAAAAATGATGTAAAATTTTATGTTGTAAAATCTACCTTGATGATTGTTAGTTCCCTTCCCTTTCAAGGCGTATCAAACAATTTATCCCACGCATTGCTTGTAGCAGTAAAATATTTCTGTATCGTACTGAACATTTATGCATAGTACATCTAGGAAGCCAAAGCAAAGTCAATCCGTCATGTTCATACCTTCTCAAATTTCATGTTCATTCACGGTTTAATATTCCCTATGTATGACATATGTTATTTCTGTCAAACATACGTAGTTCTATCGCATTATTTATCATATCGGTATAGAAATCACAATGCTCATTACCTAAACGCAACCAGATGGAATAGATATAATTTGTGCAATACCATCCAACACAGACGACTTGTGCTAGAGTAAATTTACCATAATGATTAAGTTTTCTTAGAGTTGCATTTCTGATTAGTTTAGGTTTAACAATGCTGACGTATGAATGTTATTTTCCAAAGATCTGGCAGTACATTCATACGCATATATAAAGAAGGTTTGGCATGTTCTTTATTAATTTTGAAGTTACAAAATTTGCTATCAGCATCACACAAAATGACAGAAAGTCGAGTTATGAAACTGCACGACTTGAGAATGCACCTTTAGTAAATCAGCACCAAACACTCTTTTAGCACACGAATATCATCTTCAGACATGTTTTATTCTAATCATTGAAACCATGAAGTCAATATGAGCAACATTTATACTTTCATAACTTTCAAGGAATTTGTACCACATAACGGCACGGATCGAAAGTAAAGGATAGGATATTACATAATGATGTCTCACCATAAAGTTGAAACAAAACCTCACGAATACAATGCGCTTGAATTGGTAAGGCCAACAGTAAGGCATTTATGATATATATGTATTTTGATTTGATTAGTGACAATGCAGAGATGACACGATGACAGTGCTGCAAACTGCACTCAAGAGAGAGAGAGAGATTTGAGAGAGAGAGGATGTGGCAATAAAATGCCTCTAAAATGCAGCAGAATGTGGTGTACTGTATTCTACTTTAGAGATTAGCCAGCTTACTCAAGAAATGTGAATATATCGTGCATATTGTGTGTAAAAGTTTGTATTTCAGTGTCTTGACACATCCAGCAGCCCAAAATCTCTTTCGCTCAAAAGAATAGTCTCATGACTTTTGCAAATCTACGTGATTTCTACATAGATGTTGATTTCAGACATTATTCCATAGCCTAATCCACCAACTTATATCTCTCCCATCGCGTGCTCATCAAAATCACCTTTGTCAAATCAACAAATCTGTTAAGGCAAGAATGGCGTATCTCTTCTCCAAATCTATCTAACCAACCGCCTTTGACCTAAATAGCCAAATCCCTTGCCGATGAAATTCTGTGTTAAGAACATTCGAAAAGACATTGGAAGGTAATGTTTAATGATTTTAATGATATATCTAGCAAATAAGGTATTTGAGAAATCATCAGCACCTTGTAACCCACTCTTACTTTGAGGCGAATTTACAACTCAAGATTTAGTCATACAGAAAGTAACAGTTACCATAATAAGGCTTATTACTTTTATAACGCTACAGATAATGATCTCAGGAAACCGTTTTCGTCAAAATTTGTGAACCTTCTAGTATCATGCAGTCTGAGAAAGCTTAAATGAATGATTTGATTTATGTCTTCGGTGGATTGTGGATTT
>JAANSM010002561.1:0-14740 GCA_036850725.1 Orchesella villosa | reverse complement strand
CTTCAAGAAGATCCGCTACATCCAACATTCTAAACTTGGTCTTTGAAATCGGCAAATTGCTCATCATCAACGAATTACTTCCTCCACCTAAAACAATGTGTTGCATAAACACTGGCATTCTTCCACTCACTTTGAACACAAAAAACGAGAGAGGAATCCACGGCCCCGTGATGCCCTTCCAGGACTCCTCTTTTGAGCTTCGAATCCTATCAAAATCATCCTGAAGTGAGTTTATGTGGTACATAAAAATCGCAAACCGATTTTGTGGCCCTAGACTCGGATACGGAAGAAGAGCAGCAAGCTCCCCAATGCTGAGCTCCTCCGGAACACGTCCAGCTGGCAAAATATCTTTTGCTGCTGAAATAAAAGCGTTCTCCAAAATAGTAGGGATTGTAGCATTATTCAGCTTCTTTCTCAGTTTTTGGATGGCGTCAAACTCCATAGAATTTGTCCAGGCGTAGGTGGTTTGAGTTTGAGCTGAGTCATTTGAAATCTGACGAGGCCAAAATGATTTGAATTTGTTCAAAGTTATTATGAGAAAGGCATACGGTCCGAAAATCACAGCGTTGAGGTAGAACAGAATCTTTTTTCCGAATGGTATATGAAAATTTTGTGGGTGGATATAGTAGGTGAGCCCATGCCCCATTTTCCTAATCAACGTGATAAGGGAAAAGCCATCCATGTAAGCGTGTTGAAAACGGAAAATCCATAAGGATGTACCGGAAGAAATAATTAGGGTTCATTTTTATGACCCGCAAAGTCGCTGTGTCCCTTATAATGCCAAAGTTAAGCCGTATTGCTACTGTAAATCGAATCTACGACGAAGGAAAAACCAGGGATGAATTTATATTATTAAAAATGATCTTGAAATAAATGACCAAAATAAAAAAATGTGTGTTAAAATAAATTATTGAAGTACTTTATTGGTTTACATCTCAGTTTTATTTGAAAGTACTATTTCTTGGTAACATTTCATTGTACATTAAATCAACGGCTTCTTGGGCATCCTAATCGACCCTTTTCACCCACTCATTTAAAACACCTGGCATTCTCTCCACAATCCTTTCCAGCTCCTCCTCACTCAACCAAGTGGGCTCTGCACTCACCGCAATTTTCACTGAATTCTCATATGCCGCACTAAACACTGTAATCCCCGTATCATTAGGTTGTGGAGGGAAAGCCCAAACCTCCAGAACATCCGCAGTATCCAACATTCTGAACCTAGTTTTTGACAATGGCAAATTGCTCATTCATCAACGAGCAACTTCCTCCAGCAAACACAACGTAGTGCATAAAAACTGGCATTCTTCCACTCAATTTGAAGACAAAAAACGAGAGAGGAATCCACGGTCCCGTAATCCCATCCCAAGAATCCTTTTTTGATCTTCGAATCCTCTCAAAATCATTCTGATTTGAATTTATATTAAAAGTAAAAAAAGCAAATCGATTTTGAGGACCATCCCCCGGATACGGAAGAAGAGCAGCCAACTCCCCAATGCTGATCTCCTCTGGAACACGACCAGCTGATAAAATCTCTTTTGCCGCAGAAATAAAAGCGTTCTCCAAAATTGTAGGGATTGTTGCATTATCAACTTTCTTTCTCAGTTTCTGAATGGCTTCCAGCTCCATAGAATTTGTCCAGGTGTAGGTGGATTGTGTTTTAGCTAAGTCATTTGACACTTGACGAGGCCAAAATGATTTGAACTTATTCAAGGTGATTAAGATGAAAGCGTAAGGTCCAAAAATTATTGCGTTGAGGTAAAACAACATCTTTTTTCCGAATGGGATATGAAATTTTGTGGGGTGAATGTAGTAAGTGAATCCTGAGCTCATGTGGTTGACAAACATTGCTGTTAAAGTGAATCCATCCATGTAAGCGTGTTGCCACCGGAAAATTAGGATGGATGTCTCAGGATCCCCTTTACTATCCACAAATCGGGGCACAGTTACTATCTCCCATTGTGGCTTATCTTCCTCCATATCTTGAAGCATTTGCTTGATCTCCTTTTGGATTTCCTTTTTACTATAAATTTTATTAGAAGGAAGGGATCTAAAGTGGTTCTTTAGATCAAAATTTTCATCCTGTTTCCAACAAGCGTAACCCAATTTTGTTACCAAAATTTTGGTTAGTTTTGAATAAATCGGTTTCCCAGTGGAGTCTCGAGCTTGCAAAATTACATCTCTGAAATTTTCCTTGACTTTTTCATGTGGGACTGGTTTGTCCGTTTTCAAGCAGACCACAACAGTTCTCGTTCTCTCCTGTCGTTTGAGAGCCCAAAGAGCATCGGCCCCGTCAGGAACGAGATCAATTTTTCCTTCATATTTTTTCCACAAGTAGCACCGAATTAGGAGCCGAACAAGCTCGTTTAATAAACACAAGATGAGGAGGATAGGCCCGATGATAATGTAAAATACTAGGGAAATGAGGAACGGGAGTAAACCTCTGGTTGCAGAAGACATTTTTTGTAGGAACTAATTTATTTCGGGAAACAGAATTTTAAAAAAAATTCTCTCCTCAACAAAATCAATAGCCAAAAGTCTAACCTACGTAGTTTCTTGATGCACACGCTTGACGCGACTGGAAGCGTGATGTTCTGTGACGGGATAAGATAACCTACTTCATTTCAATGCCGTAATGGGATTGATACCAAAGAGAACTCATTCATTTTAGTCCAAGCTGAGCTGCTACAAGCAACAACATGATAATTATTCATAGTGATAAATGGTTGATGGTGAACAGCAAAATGTATTCATATTCTCTTCATTCAGCTGAACCGAAGCAAGCTAAAGGAATGAAAGAATTGTGAAGGCCGAGAATGCCGAGATATTGCGTAATATTTTTTGTGTTGCTTTTTGACTGGCAGATACACACATAGTGATGCGGAGGTTCAACATATGATCGGACCTTGAACCGTTGAACTTTTAACATGACTTATATTCATATTCATTACGAACTAATGACAAAAGCATCATTTTGCAGAATATTTTGCTTAGGCATTTGGTATGATATATATATATATATACATGTTATGTTTATATCTGAAGTGCATACTTACAATTTATGAGAGTGTAATCAATCACAAGTTATACACGTTTTTGCTAATCTCCATCAAATATCCATGTGTTCCCAGCTTTTGCTCAGGATTTTACTCACGTATGCCCATATAATACGTGAATACCTTACTTACCTATTATGTGAATGTGATACAAAAACCCACTTTTTGCTTCCATCGGAAAATGACTGTGAACACGTGTAATATAAATGCCACCTGGGATTACATGAGGAAATGGAACAGAAATATAAAAAAAATCCTTCGTAATCTTTGCGGTCGGTAATGTAGCATATTTTATCATGTTACATTATTTTTTCTTATGTAAGCGCACAATTAAAAACTAAAAATTCAATAAATACGTAGAATTTTTCAAAAAAAGATTTATAAATTAAATATAATTTTCGGAAAAGAAACAGATAAAACAGGTGTAGTATTGATAAAATAAAATAGTACGTTAAAAATACGCAAATATTTCTGCCTCATTCTAATCCAGTCTTTTAATCCACTCATTTAAAACAAGAGGAATCCTCTCCACAATACTTTTTAACTCTTCCTCCTTCAACCAACTGGACTCGGCGCTGATAGCAATTTTCAAGGTATTTTCATACGCCGCACTAAATAACGTAATTCCTGTATCATTAGGTTGTGGAGTGAAAAGCCCAGACTTCAAGAAGATCCGCTACATCCAACATTCTAAACTTGGTCTTTGAAATCGGCAAATTGCTCATCATCAACGAATTACTTCCTCCACCTAAAACAATGTGGTGCATAAGCACTGGCATTCTTCCACTCACCTTGAACACAAAAAACGAGAGAGGAATCCACGGCCCCGTGATACCCTTCCAGGACTCCTCTTTTGAACTCCGAATCCTATCAAAATCATCCTGAAGTGAGTTTATATGGTACATAAAAATCGCAAACCGATTTTGTGGCCCAAGACTCGGATACGGAAGAAGAGCAGCCAGCTCCCCAATGCTGAGCTCCTCCGGAACACGTCCAGCTGGCAAAATCTCTTTTGCTGCTGAAATAAAAGCGTTCTCCAAAATAGTCGGGATTGTTGCATTATTGAGCTTCTTTCTCAGTTTTTGGATGGCGTCAAACTCCATCGAATTTGTCCAGGCGTAGGTGGTTTGAGTTTTAACTGAGTCATTTGGAATCTGACGAGGCCAAAATGATTTGAATTTGTTCAAAGTTATTATGATAAATGCATACGGTCCGAAAATCACAGCGTTGAGGTAGAACATCATCTTTTTTCCGAATGGGATATGAAAATTTTGTGGGTGGATATAGTAGGTGAGCCCATGTCCCATTTTCCCAATCAACGTGATAAGGGAAAAGCCATCCATGTAAGCGTGTTGATAACGGAAAATCCATAAGGATGTTTCTGATTCCTCATTATTATCAAGATACCGGGGCACCAGGATAATTTCCCATTGGGGTCTGCTCTCCTTCATATCTTGGAACATTTGGGTAATTTCCTTTTGCATATCGTTTTTGCTAAAGACTTTATTGGGAGACAGGGATCTGATGTGATTTTTCAAATCAAAATTATCATCCCGTTTCCAACAAGCGAAACCCAATTTGGTTACCAATATTTGGGTCAACTTTGAGTAAACTTGGTGCCCACTGGAGTCACGCTCTTGAAAAATTACTTGCTCAAAATTTTCTTTCACTTTTTCCGGTGGAAGCGGCTTGTCTGTTTTCAGGCAGACAACTACCATTCTCGTTCTTTCCTGTCGTTTGAGAGCCCAAAGAGCATCCGCTCCATCAGGGACGAGAACTATTTTTCCATCATATATTTTCTGCAAATAAAACCACACGCCGAGGCGAACAATCTCGTTCACTAAACAGAGCAGGAGAAGAATAGGGCCTAGAATGATATAAAACGCTAACGAAATTAGGAACGGGATAAACCCTCTGGTTTCAAATGTTGACATTTTTGTTACGAGCTGAATTTGCTGAGGTTCACAATTAAAAATATTTAGAGAACTGCGTTTGCAATTGCACATGCACAGAATGCATTTACCACTCAAATGAATTGATTTTGTAAAGACTCGAGGCTTGAGACGAATTTCAAGGTTGAATTTTAAAATCCGTTGAAAATCTGCACACGTTCAACTGTGTACTGGACATACTATCCGTTCTGAAAGGCGATAAGATAAGCTACAATCTTCTTTTTAGTATTGGAGAGAACTCAAGTCGATGATTGAATATGGTCACGATTACAAGCAAGAGGAATCTTTTCATAACTTCATTTTCCTTGTTTCTACCGTGGATGCCGAATGAATGCATTCGCTATTATGTATTATAATGGTCAATTATCATGGTCACTGGCAAAAAATGAATTCATTAATTATTTAGGAACGGAGGGAGGCGGCGCGAGGTCGAACCTTGAACTATACATCAGTAAAAAACGAACAAAATTCTCATCAATACAAAGAAGCAGGCAGCAAGTGATATAAAACTAAACTGACTCGTGCAACACCCTCGCATAGATCATGGTACAAAGTACAAATCATTTAATCATGATCATTCCATACAAATTTTGTTGCATCATTATGATGATTATGTTATGATGGATTTAACCTGATCTATCTGACATAACAATAACTTTTTGTTGTGTCACGCTTTGTTGTTTCATTTTAGATTCATGAATATTGCAATTGTTTTCTGAGGGAAGGATTTCCTCCACTTGGAAAAAATCTCGGTCCTGGCGTTAATTCGTATCTTATATTCAAAGAGACCAAATACGAGTAGATGAGAAAACGGATTTGGATGCTCTGCAATAAGGAGGAGACTACAGATCTATGGGATAAGCTAGGGGATCCTTATGACCGTATTATTATGCGAGTTGCTTATATCAATAAATAAAACTATTGAAATTGGGTCGTGAATGTGACTAAGAATGACATGATGATGTACAAAATTTTATCACAACGAATACGACTTTTTATTATTATATAAATCTCATCACAAATCTCATTATCATTCATATTTTTAGCCTTTCAATGATTCTCATTATTAAAACTACACAAAAATCAATTATAAAAATATTCTTAAATCCCTTTCCTCAGCGTATATACTAAAATCGACTTCTGCGAAACTGTTCTATCAACGTTGATCATCAGGCTTTCTTCTCCCTTGTCTTGCGTCGCAGTTTCAACTCGTCGGTGCCACTTATAACCGTTCGTTTCCTCAACTTGTACCTTGACGTGGTTGCCACCTCCTTTTCTCCACCCACATCAAAATGTCCGAGCACACTGGCCAAAAGATCCCTTTGAACTGGAGGGGACTTACGATGAGCCTTCTGTTTCTTGCGAAGACCACGGCGCCTGGGTTCGGAGGAGGATGAAGAGGACTGCAAGCTGTGGAGACCAGCTTCAGCCAAGATCTGATCATCACTTACCCACGCACCGGAAAACTCATCAGACGCATCACACACCAAGTCTATAGAAGTCTCGATCAAATCCATTCCAAATGAAGAAAAAAATTCAACTATTTGATGTGCAAACCGGCGGAACATCACGGCGCCAACCCCGTAGTGTGTTTCAGGCCGCCATGCTGAATCTTCTATAACGTTTCTCATGCTCCAAAGGACTGCCGGACCGCACCCGTATGGGAAACTAAGAAATTATAAAATATGTCCGTTTTTATCATATTCAATTCCGAACACCGTCTACAGTTATTCTCATTATAAATTAAATCTTTACGGGATATCCTCGTCATATTTGTGCCAACTTGAAGTTCCTTTCAATCCAAGCTCCTTGAAAACCTTGATAACCTGTTTCTGTATACCGTGCAGGATTTGGGATGATCCCTTTCTAAGTGGGGACTTCAGGTTATGCGGATCCAATAAAATGTAATTCTCCTCTGCTTTGACATACAGAATGACCATACCACGATCCGAATGATTTTTGAGGTGGGATAGAATGTTCTTGGAGGCATGATTACGATACGTTATGGTCAATGGGATTAGTACAACATCGGCCGAATTTAGTTCCGCTTCGAATATGGGTTTACTAAATTCATGGTCTTTCTCACACTGAAACAAAAAGGAGGAAGGTGTTAAGTTGTATATTACACTTTTCAAAAGGAATACTTTTGTCTTACATTATAGCCCTTCTGAAGGAACCGGCATCCTCCGGAGACACGGAAAGTACTGCAACCGGCTTTCACAATGACGATAGTTGTTCCGCAGTCATTAGTTAACTTATATGCCTCGGCACTTTCAATTTCAGAGCAGTTGAAAAAATTCTTTACAAAAAAGTTAAATTGATCATTATTTAACCCCCGAATATTCGACATGGCATTTAAATGAGCGCTCATGATTCAATCCAAACAAGAAAAAAGCTTTATTAAAAACAGGATTCAATTACTTCTGTTCACTACTTCACTTAATCTCCTCAAAAAATCGTTATTTTATAGTCATTCAGAAGCAAATTAGTAGCAGCATGTTTGGATGTTGCAAAAAATGATCCGATTTGGATTTAAAAAATATCCCTTTTTAAATTTATCCATTTTTTACTTTTATGAAGGTGGAAACATGGAAACAATAAAAATCAAGGAGGCCACCGGGCCGAGTCACCCAATCGGTTGTCCTTGAGCCACTAAGCCACCTGCTACTATCCAGCACCTGGAACCGTTCACGGATTTGAAACCTACCTGGCCACTAATCTACCATATTAACATCTAATTGAGGATCATACGATACAATTGTTAACAATATGGGGAAATCTGAGACACTCATATTGATAATCAATTATAAAGAAGGTCACATGAGTACACGCTGTTGTTTCATTTCAAGTTCATGAATAATTCACTATTATTAACGCTGCACAATTATTGTGCAGCGTTTTCTGGGGAGAAGGATATTCTTCATTGGGAAAAAATCTCGTCATCTCCTCATCATCCATTTTCATTTCGATTTTCATCACCATTTTGTCGCTGTTCTCCTTCCGCATCCGAGTCTGGGTCCTCAAAATCGGTTTGAAATTTTTATTTATAACACATTCTCGCTTCAAGACGATTGTGATAGGACTCGGAGCTCAAATGAGGAGTGTTAGGGAATCCCTGGACCATGGATTACCCTTTCGTATTTTGTCTTTAATGTGAGTGAAAGCATGCCAGTGCTTAAACACCACATTTTTTGGTGGAGGAAGTGATTCGTTGGTGTTTGAGCAATTTCCACATCAAAAGAGATTTTACCCCCTGGACTCTCTCATGTTCATGAATTTTTCAATGTTTCCTGTGGAGAAGGATTTCCTTCATTTGGAAAGAATCCCATCCCCGTCATCTCGTCACCCTCTATTTTCATAATATTATGACGAAATGCGTGAGGTGAGTATTAGGAAATTGCTCTCCAGGTTGAAATGGTTCAAATAAACTGGAAATGAGGATCAGGATCGAGAAAAGTAGGTCCTGGCTTCAATCCGGATTATGTAAAGACACGAAGTATAACCAGCTGGAAAAAGGGTTTGTTGGTCTACAATAATTGATATGCTATGATGCAAGATGGATCTACTTAATCTATCTGACAGGAATAAGGTTTGTTGTGTTGTAGTTTCATTTCAGGTTCATGAATTTGCAATGTTTTTTTATGAGAAGGACTTCCTCCAAGACTAATTTGATATAAGGTTTTATCAGAAAGTATCACAGTATAACATTTATTCTCATTACTTCTATATCGACATATTAAATATCTTTTCATTAATTAAGACTATCACTGGTTTAATAAATTCTTATATCTCTCAACCCACATTACATCTACATCAAATTAGTCATAATTATCACCAAACTTTTCATTGCACCAACATTCATCTTGTCCAAAATTTTATTGTCGGCGTGTCCTCCTCTTCATCAGCATCTTTTCATCCTTCGGCTTTGTCTCATTCACAGGGGCACTCGTGGTTACTTGGGTAAGCTCTGCTTTTTTACTGGTGGATCTGGTGTTGTACTTTCGTACGACCTTTTCCATCACTTTTCTTGATGGGAGATCAACAACAGGCTTCTTCACTCTGAGCTCCATGTTTGACGGGGTGCGGGTGGCGACGTCATTTGCATCAACTGCGTTAAAAGGGAACGGAACGTTTCCTACTAATCTAGTTGACTTCCGAATTGCATTCAGCTCCTTGCTGGGCCTACCATGTGTCTCAGATATGGAAATAGAAGAGAGTCTAGCGCATATAACATCATCATGATCATCACCAGCGAGCGGTTTCCCATCATCCTCATCTTCAGCTTGAAACTCGGGGAAAACTAACCGTCCTCCTTCAATACTAAAAGCGGATTTGTCCATCCAACAAGTTCTTGAGAACCTAAAAATTGAATTAGATTCCAAAAATAATAATTCCAAGATATTCATGAATTCATTATAAAATATCATTTATATTGAGTGTTACCTATTGGCATTGGCAGTAGAATTTTTCACATCATTATATCCATTCGCAATTAAGTATTCAATCACCCGCTGGCTAAACAAAATAAATGTTTTGTCATAGTTTGTATCAGGAATAAAACAGGAATTGTCAACAATCTGCTTCATGCTCCATAAAACTGAGAGACAACAGCCATTCGAAACTCTGTGAAGTTGGAATAAATACACATGCACTAATGTTACATTAAATTCAGAACACAAAATTGAATTATCATTTAAAATTATAATCATTACGGCACAGCTTTTTGAAATTTGTGAGTGGTGGATGTTCCAATCAACCCAAACTCATCTCGATAAAATGGTATAATTTGTGTTTGTATTTTGTGGGGGAGGGGATAAGGCGGTTGGTTCGGTTTAGTAAATAGCATACTATCCACAATTAAGTATTTTCTTGTCTTTTTCGAATAAATGAGGAGTAGCGAGTGATCCACGTTGTTTTTTAGGTTTGATGGCTTCTTGAACGGTTTTGCATGATGGAAATACAACGTACACATAGGAATCAGTACAAAATCTGCTTTCTTGAGCTCGTTCTCGAACTTCCTTTGGGAGAAGTAGCCCTTGATTGACAACTGCAACGAAAAATGAAAATTTTAAGTTGAAAACGATGCTTTTCAAATGAATATCGTGCCTGAAAT
Source organism: Orchesella villosa (assembly GCA_036850725.1). Taxonomy (NCBI): domain Eukaryota; kingdom Metazoa; phylum Arthropoda; class Collembola; order Entomobryomorpha; family Orchesellidae; genus Orchesella; species Orchesella villosa. The sequence continues at coordinate 4,619 of JAANSM010002561.1, read as the reverse complement.
GAAAATGACTTACATTATATCCCTTCTGAAAACGATGATAACCATCATAAATCGCAAGGTTTGATAAGCCAGCCTTTAGAATTAGAACAGTTTCTCCAGCGGTGGTCACTTTTTTAAAGGCTGCGGCTCCATTAACTTCAACAGCACCGAATATAAAAGGGATGCAATAGTTGAATTCTGAATCCGTCAATCCAGCGAAATCATAAATTAGACCAGGAATGTTATGCCAGTGCTCCGAAGTGAACGTCTCTAACTCAGCATAATTTTCCATTGTTTTTTTCGCCATTCTCATTGATTTGATAATCTTCTAAAGCTTGACGAGGAGGTAGTTAAAAATTTTCAAAGAAGAGAGAAGAGTTTCTATCAAGAGCATATATTTTAGCAGTTCCACCAAGTAAAGCGGGGTTTTATACGTTGCAAAAATGAGGAGATGTGGAAAAAGAAAGAATTTTTCTCCTTTTAAAAAAATATTTACTTGAGGGTAACATGGAGGTTCCATTTTCGACATGGAAACAGCATAAGTAAAAAGTTTCACCAAACCAAGGCCGCCTACTCCACCTCCACCGGCTACCAGACCACCTCATCAGCTTTATATAAGCAATTTTGCCACCTCCAACCAGGCGCCCACCACTTAGAAGGCCCCTTACAAGATACAAAGTCATATATTATGATTTATGATGTATATCAGACATCAGATGATGGAAGCAGGATGAGAATTTTGATCTAAAGAACCACTTCAGTTACCTTTCTCCCGATGCCCGATAAAACTGATAGTAAAATGGAAATAGAAAAGGAGCTGACCCACATTCTACATTCTTTTACATGCCCAACACGTATGCTTTTACATTATAATCTTGAATGAATTCAGATCCCTTTTCACCTCCGCAAATTTCAAATGACTCAGCTAAAACTTGAACCAACTACCACCTGGAAAGTTTTTAATGGAGTTTGAGGCGGTTCAAGCGTAACGAACGATATTTTTAAAACGTTCGCCAGTTTGATCGGAAACCGTAGCTTAACAAGTTGAAACTGATGAAGGAGGTTCACGATGAAGTAAAGTAGGTCGTTGCTTCAATCCAGATAATTTGTTATATAAAGATGCGAAAGATAAGGAAGGTGTATGCTTATGATGCTGGACAATAAGGAGGAGACTATATAGAGATGCGTGGAATAATCTAGCCAATGACCGTATTATTATTATTTCAAATTTTATAATCAACAGTTGAGCAAAATGATTATGCGACTCGTTTGAATAAATAAATAACAGTATTGAAATTGGGTCGAGAACGAGACTAAGAATGACATGATGTCGCAACTTTTATCAGAACTTGTTTAACATTTTATTCTTAGTAAAAACTCGTCAAATATAGTTAGCACTCATCTCAAGTATCACAGTTTAAATAATGCTCACTTATTAAAAATTCACCCAAAAAATCAATCAATTATCACTCATATTCTTCATCACATCCCCTTTCTATCTCCACTTCTGCTAAACCATATCATCACAATTATTATTTATCAGAGAATGTTGTCTCCAATGCGTTCCTTCCAATTCATCTTTGACACTAAACTTTTTGCTTCTTCCTCTTGTGGATTGAAATAGTTTCAACCTCATTTCCCCCACCCACATGAATATCACTGGAGGCGCTGACAACCGAGAAGTTTCTTTTGCCTGGCGGTGACTCCTGAATGACTTGGAGCTGCTTGAAGATACGGTCAGAGTGCTCGGATTTGGAGGTTGAAGTGGACATGAAACAGAAACTAGCAACATCAAAGATTTCCTCATCATTGTCACAAATTCGGGGCGGTTGATCGTCTACCAAGTGTAGCTGCGTTGGGGCAAAGCGTGCAGATTCAAGGACGAACGCCGATGTATTTTGAGAATGAGTTGAGGAGGATCTTGATAAAAAATATTAATTAAATTCAAAATCTTAAACAAAGATAAATATGAATTTATTTTTTAAATTATGATTTATACTGATTGTTACATTGGAGGAGGAGGAGCTGTAACATCAAACCCAAACATAGCAAGGAACTTAATTATTTGGTGTGTAAACTTATGAAACTTAGTGTCACTGCTACCATAGTCTTTTGCCGGCCGCCAAGAAGTATCCTTAAGGACATGTTTGATGCACCAAAGGACAGCAGGGCAACATCCATTGCGAACCCTAATAAATGATATAATATCTTTAAAAAATGTCATTTTCCCATAATTAATCACGAACAATATGGTCTTTAATTATTTCTAAAGTTAAAATTCTTACGGAACATCAGCACCCTCGTCATATTTGTGGCAACTAGACTTCCCTTTCAGTCCAAGCTTCTTAAAAAACGGGATTATCTGCGCTTGGATTCTATGCAAGGCCTTGTACTTCTCCTGAGTGGTTGGAGATACCTTCAATGAGTCCACTAAAATGTACTTCTGCTCCTTCTTGAAATACAGAATTAGCATGGCATGATCAGTATGGCCATTCAGTTTTGACGGGATGAACTTCGGGTACGACCGATGATTAAGATAAAAGATGGACACTGGAATTACAACGATATCAGCCGAGTTCAGCTCGCTTTCAAACGTACTTCGGCTAAACTCCTCTTCACTTTCATACTGAAACGAAAAATTGGCAAGTGAATATAGGTTTTAACTACATTTATCCTAGGAATATCATTGTTTTACATGGTAGCCCTCCTGAAAGTGCTTATAACCCTTAGGGACACGTAGACTCGTAAACCCAGCTTTGAGGATGAGAATATTTGATCCACAATCTGTAATTTTTCTGAATCCTCCGACTCCCTCTACTTCCGAACACTCTAGATAATTTTGAACGTAGAAGTTGAATTCCTCCAGGGACAAGCCACGAAATTTTGCGAGGGTTCGGGTCATCTCCTCCTCCTCTTCAGATGTAACAATATTCATCATATCACGTTAAAAATCGAATAATGAAAACTTCAAAGACTTCATAAAAATCATAAATATTTTATTATCCAAGGCTGCATTTTAGTCACGGATTTTATTTTTGCAAAAAATTATCCCATTTGGATTTTTTTAAATCTTCCTTTTGTTAAATTCATTCATTTTTTAGTTTTATGCAGGAACCTTTCTCCACATGGAAACCTCAAAATTCCATAGCCACCCGCCACTGCTGGCTACCACCTAATTTCCATACACCGCACTACAAATTGTTATTCCTATGTTATTAGGTTAAGGAGGACAAGCCCAGACCTCCAGAACATTCGCCTCACCATTGACATGGCGAAATTGCTCTTCATCAGAGAGGGACTTCCTCCTCCCAAAATCATGTGGTGTATAAACACTGGCATTCTTCCACTCAATTTAAATATAAAATATAGTAGAGGAATCCAAGGTCCCGTCATGCCACTCCACGACTCCCTTTTAGAAGCACGTATCCTATCAAAATCATTTTGAAGTGAATTTATACTATACGTAAAAATTGAAACCCGATTCTGTAGACATCGATTCGGATATGGGAAAAGAGCAGCTACCTCGTCAATGTTGAGCTGCTTCGGAACTCGACCAGAAGCATTTTCATGCTTCTGTCTCAGGTTTTTGGATGGCTTCAAAATCCACTGAATTTGTCCATGCGTAGGTGGATTGAGTTTTTGCTGATCCATTTGTAATTTGACGGAGCCAAAATTATTTGAATTTGTTCAAGATAATTATCATGAAAGCATTCGGTTCAAATATCACAGCGTTGAGGTAGAACATCATCTTTTTCTGAAGGGAATATGAAAATTTTGGGGATGAAAATAGAGTTGAGTCCATCCCCCATTTTTTGAAAGATTGTAAGCATTGAAAATCAAACCAGGTCAGCGTATTGATAACTGAAAATCCACAGGGATGTCTCAGATTTCCCCACACTCTCAAGAAATCGGGGGACAATAACTATCTCCCACTGAGGCTTGCTTTCCTTCATATCTTTAAACAGTTGGGTGATTTCCGTTTGCGTCTCCATTTTACATAAACTTAATTCGGATACGAAGATCTAATGTGATTTCGCATGTCAAAATTATCAACTCATTTCCAGCAAGCGAAACCCAATTTGATTAAATTTATGACAACATGACAAGTGAAAATATTACAATAATTATTAGAGTCGAAGCTGGCTAACTCTACGTATCTGCTGGTGGTTTGGATGAGCCCTCCATGAAAATCAGTTGGCATTTTCGTAAATTGATGATTCAATTACTTAAATTTCCATCTCAAAGAGCGCCACCGGGCACCGAAAAACGGCTATTTTTTACCTTCGCTCAGTCATCCTATTAAATCGGTTGCCCAATATAAAAAACAGTACCTAAAACAAACCAACGACCCAGGGGGATGAATGATGAAAGCAGGTGCAAGTAAGTGTGACTGAGGTGGACTCAGCTGCACCACCTCAAAATCCGATATGGTTACTTACTGCAGACGAAAAGGAATAAAAGTGTTGCCAACGTATTCGACCAAGTTCGAAAGACATTTTTAAAAGAATATTATAAAAATCTATGTTGAACGCAAAAGCAGAGCATTTTTCAAATCTCATTTTGTTAAGAAAACGAGTATCCACCTCCTGAAATCTCCTCCTAATTGACTTTTGCATACGGCACATTCGTCTCTGTTTGTA
>JAANSM010002560.1:0-14740 GCA_036850725.1 Orchesella villosa | reverse complement strand
GTGCATCTTAGTATGAAAAAAGTCAACTACCTACAGCCTACATGCACCATAGCATATATCTCAAAAGGCATCCTTTTCGTTATGCATTTAGTTAGTTGCGTACGTATTTAACTAGATGTAATATATAGGTATACACACAGCACATAGATATATACATTATATTACCTTACGAATTCTTTTTTACGTACTTTTTGCCTTCTGCTCTTTGACTTTCGATAAAAATAATGATATTCTATGACACTGCTGCTACCGCCAGTGCAGTGTGCTCTTGCTCCTGAACCCATTACGCTCATGAAGATAATAATAATCATAACAATAATAATATAGTAGTAGAACTTACGTTCATACAACAAACGTCATATTATGTAGACTTCTACCTATTCAGCCCGTTTTTATAGTGAGACGCAGATACATTCTCAAATTCTTATATACATACACACACAATAGTTGATAAGCACGTCGAGAATTTTTTATAAGTATCAATGTGTATTTCATATCTGCATATTTTCCCTATCACTCCCTTCTTTCTGTCTGGGCCTTGTTACGGCATAACAAAAAGAGTCTCGCTTGACTTTGTTAGCATTTTTCTACGAGCTATCTGAAAAGAGTTTTTCACAAGCCAATTAATTTTAATTAATGATTAATCATTAATTAAAAATTTGTAAACTAGATCCTGTCAGAGTGGAACAGACGAGAGAGTTAGTGTTGTGTGGCACTGATAATAATGTTGGAATGTTGCGTAAAGAGTTGGAATAGTGCATGAACGTACGTACATATGTGGAATTATTATGACTTATTACTTGTAAAGAGGAAGCATAGACTAGTCATATTAGCGTCTGTGAGTTGCAATGAGTAGAATATATATGTATGGGAAAAAATGAAGATAAAAATTACTTTAATGCATTTTTTTGTGAACAGAGAGGTAATGATGATAAACGTTTCGTGCCGTAATATGTCGTAATTATATTGAACTGACACTGAGTTGTGATTGTTTTCAATAATAAAACAGAAAAATAAATTCCTAGTAATAATAATAATAAAATAATTAGTATTATACTTGAGAATAAAAGTGTTTTTCCATATTAACGATTGCTATTTATTACTACAAAAGATTAGGGAAGTACTCCGCTCCTCTTAAATAGTATTGCTGAAGGCAAAGGGGTACTCAAACATTCATAAGGCACGTATCCATCCGTAACAAAAAAAAACATATAACTCATTACTTCATTGCAATACTCCAAGTCAGGTTGTGATTATGAATCGAAAGATGAAGACTGGAAATTACATTAACTGTTTACTTACTTGTGCAAGTATTGGGCACGAATGGATGTTAGCAGTATAGGTATTATATGCTAAAAGAACTGTAATCAAACAGTTGGGAGCAAAATGAGAATGGTGAGAAAGAGAGAAACGAAAGTTTTAATTGGTTTTTTTTTCGGAATGGTCGCTCGGGTCGTTAATTTATTAATGGAAAATCCTAATTACTTTCTTCTCTTTAGTAGGTGGTTGTATTATTTCGGGGATCTGACAATGATTTGCTTGCTTGTAATTAAGGGCTGATGATGATGGGCCTAAATGACTCTTATATGTACGCAGACTGGAAGTTTTTTTTATTGTAGGTTGGCAATGTGGATGGATCCAATCTTCAAAATGCATTTTTGGCATCGTATCGCTCTCGGCAGAGTTATTGAATCCGCCCAAAATATTTCAATTGTTTGGAAACAGGCAATAAGGTAGAAGGTGATGATTACATGCCTTCATGTTTAGTTTGTGCTTATATGTAAAATATATTCATTCATTTTTTTACTTCTATTATTTTTCCAATTTTACGAGAATTTTTTTGACAACGCGAGAAGCAAAGGCTATATATTATCACACACCATGGATCTTTACTCTACATCACTATACCTCTATCGTTTCAGTCTTGAGCATGGCCTTCTATATTATATTGCTTCTGTATGACATGTACTTGTCCAATTTTTAATTAAAGTTATGGTGGCAGTCATCATATTATAATGATAATAATTATTATCATTTTCACTTGATTACCGTCTATAAATACAGTGATCCAATTTGAGGTTATTCGTCGGTTGAAATACAAATATATATTCTTCATTAGGTAGAAAACGTCACACAGGATGAATGACAGCAGGAGAGAACTCCTCTGATGAAATGTAATCAAATATATTTCTTGGATACAATACACACTGAATTCATTAGTGAGACTGAAGGAATCAACCGGAACGTTGAGAATACACCATCAACAACAACGAACGACACGACACGACGATCCTGTTGATGAGGGTGATGATGATGATGGTAATATTATGGGGACAATCTCTGTCTCACAAACCTTCCAAGTTTCACAACCCGTCTTTTCGTACGCTTATTCAAACATAGATATATACGACGACTCAACAACCTACTACACAAAAACACTGTAACGACGACTGCTCCCACTCTTTTCAGTTTTTAATTAAGATTGCTAATGAACTTTTCCCTGTCTTTGTATATCTTTGTTATATCTTATCCCTCCGCATTAAATGTGTACATCCAAAAAATATATATTTTATGTAACCCTCTATATATCATTCTCAATTTGGAGATATAGACTAAAACGTAATATGCGGTAATAAATATAGTGCAGAGGAAATGGAATATTTATGCCCGGTATCTAGAGAATAAGTGTGCGACTTCACGTTCGTTATTTTACTGTGGCAATATGCACAAGGAGCACACACTATCCAGAATTAATTTTGTCGTAGTGTAATACTCAAATCAACATGGAGGCAAACTCTAACTAGACTTTCATCCCTAAATTCCAGAACTCTGAATGTTCCCACTAGTATCAGAATAAATCATCTAATGACTTCTCTATGTATGATATGAGTGTTGGCAATTCTCTCATGAATTTTCCCTTCCCTTTCCTTCTATTCTCCAGTTGTGTGGAGTCTCACACACAATCTACTAATCGTGTGTGTATGCGTGGATATTATTATTTTCTTTTTATTAATTATTATTGCTCAAGAAACTTGCAAGGAAATTTTCTTACCATTAAGAAGTCTCTCCCAAGATTATTCCTCTTCTTCACTAACACACATCATACAACACACTGTTCCTGCTAGCACACAGAAATAATTGTGTTTGTTTGTGCACTTTACAGCTTACACAACTTATTGCTCACCGATAATTACAATCTCTTTCTGTCTCTCTTTTATAATGTATATTATATTCGCATATAATTATTACTAACAACACAAGACTTGCCAACTGCTTTGCCCTGGTCTGGTGGTATATCCAAATCGATTAAAAGTTTATTGCTGAGTTATTTATATAGTATAAAAGTACATTTATGTATGTATATATATTTATAATATGATGATAATGATGTCCTCCAATTCTCACCAGGATGAAAAACAGGAATTTTTATACAAGCACAAGATTGCTTAAGAAATGTGAAGAGTACAAATCATTTGGGACTCTTAACTTTACTTTCCAGTGAGTGAGAGAGAGAGTGAGTAGAATAGATATTGAGTATGCACTTCAATACGAATCGGTGTGGAATATTGCACACAGCAAAAATTCATGAACTCATGTTGGTTTTGTCCTTATTATGTTCATCTCAAGCCACGAAAATAACAAGTGTGGAATGAGAACAGATTTGTTTGTTTCTTCCTGTTAAATGGTAATGAGGTGATAATTGGAATAGACACACAAAGAAAAAACTCTTGTCATATAATGTTCTTATTTGCTTTTTTTTAGTGATTACTGAAGAATACGTATTTTCTACCGCCTAGCAAATGACAATGTTGTAAATGTCTTCATAACACACTTGCACACACACAGTGACTTGACTTGACTCACTATAAACTCCACTATCAACGACTTTATTCAAGAAACGTTCTCGCTGAAGAAAAGCCGGTACATTTTATAAATTGTATACAATGTTGCCTATATGTTTTTGCATATGGGTTGAAATGATTTTCAGGCCTTTCTTTTTGATTTCACGTTATGTAAAAATAGTTCAAGAACGCAATCAACATTAAAATAGCAGAAAAGACACGCACTGTCAAACAGACAACGGTGAAGAGGGGTTGACAGTTGCAGTTGATGTTGAAGTTACTAGAGTATATATTATATTATCAAGTGAGAGAAACACGATCCGTTCTTTACTTCGTTAGGCAATAATATGCGCTTACATTGGTAATAATATTCTGAACCTCAACATGTATGACGAATTAGTCGGGAGTTTTACCAAAAAAAACTTCCAGTTCAACAGTCACCAATGCACTTTAAGATTCCACAATATTCATTTATTTTGCTCAGAAGAGCTTGAAACTCATTTTGTTCTAGAGGACTAGTATTACATGCACAAAAGATGTGAGTGTATGTCACTATTTCTCTCCCCTTCTCATTTCGTAAAAATTCAATGTTGGCATTGAAAGAGTGTGAGGAGCACGAGGAAAGATACAATGTGTGTGGAGGCTTTGTGAGCACAACTGACGAGAACCGACTGGGCCGACAGCTGGTTTACTACTGACAAAAAGTTGCTATGACTGGGTGAGAAAAGCTCATCTGGGGGAAGCTATATAGTGGATGGATATACACTACTCATTCTCATAAGTTGAGGTTGCCGTTGATGCCTGTGCTACACCGCGATATGACTCTTTCTGTGTGTGTGTGCCTCCCAAACATGTATATGCTTTTAAAAATCTATCTTTTTTCCTATTACTCTCCTTGCTTGTTCGTTTTTTATAGTGTTGCTGTAACTTACAGATTATACATAGTTTGAGCTCTTCCATGTAATCTTGCTTAGCCCATATATGCGAGTGCACATAGTTCTACATTGTATTTACGTGAATCGCGTATGTGAAAGAATTTTTAGCTTCTGGAAAGAGATAGGGCACGATGCGATAAATGCCTTGTTGTTTGGAAAAATGCTGAGAGTTGTACTCCCTGAAAACAGCGGTCTACGGGAACTTCTCAGTTCAGACTGAGGAAGGAACTGCTCCGAACAGGGGCAATATAGTCTGCAAACTCGGGCTCTCAAAGCTTCTATCAGGATGGAGCAAGGCAATGAGAGAGAGCATGGAATTGTTGTAGGACCCAGGACCCCTCATCTCGACAGCTCTTGGACAATTTTTTTCTCATCAGGTTCAGTCGGTAGAACACACACAAACTCGGCCCGTATAACATTGACGGTGAGGTTGAGCTGAAAAAACTTGGCGAGGGGCTTCTCTATATGAGATGCAGCAAAATAAGTTTCGGTTGTATGTTTTAGAGCTCTGTAAGTTCGCGGGATCTTTTTAGAATATCCCTAAATTTTGTTTGTAAGTCTAAAAATTCACGTTATGTAAGTGTATATGCATGCACACTATGTACAGAAGCCAATACAAAAGTGCACATAGCTGCAGAACTCTATAAATATATATAAACTATTAAGGTTGTTTCTGGACAGCTTAAAAAGAAATGTAAGCCGATTTTTGGTGCTTGGAAAACTTGGTAATATTGATACATTGCATGTGAATACGTAATAATATATACTTACAGTCAACTCAATTTTTATTACGTCTTTCGTCCATACATACAACATAGGTGACTTGCTAGGGTATCACCATCACCCTAATTAATTTCATTTACTTTTCTTTGTTGCGCTTCACTAATATGAAATAAGTGTATATTTTTGTGTAATGTAATAATGGAATCACCTTCCACCGTAATTTTCTCTTGATTTTCTTCAATGTTTCTTACATTTGCTGTTGGCTGTTGCCGCATAATACCGAATTCGTTAATAGTTTATTTAAACGGATTTCGAAGCTTCGTACTATAATATTGTAGTAGATGATTTAACCTTAATCCTTGCTTTTAATCGAAGTTTAGAAGAGTCTGATTACTTATGTTATGACTCATAATTTATGAGTGAAATACCAATGCAATGTAATGCAATGTAAAAATGCATATAACTCTTTCTTCGTTGTGGATGTATTGCGCATGTAATAAGTTAAAATAATGTTTGTATTTATATAGTTTCTCTAATTTAACTTCATAGTTTTATTTTTTAAATGATCTAGAAACTTTATATGTAATCCTAATTTGTTAGTTTTTGCCAGTTTGAAAAGAAAAATTCTCAAAATACACATATAGGTTTGCATACGTAAATTCTTTCTGTTGTACTGATTATTGATCCCTTACTCAGCGAGTTGAGCCAATTTGCATGAAAACAATTAAAATCGTATTAAACCAAAAGTATATGCCTCTCAAAGTAAACTCCTTACTCTAAAATCGAAAATTATATGTATGTGAACGATATGGATTTACTTAATCACTAGACACTGGACATCCAGTGTCTTAAAAAATGTTGTGCAATCCTAATTGCTTCTACATGAGTGACAATATCTATGCTCCTTAGAAGAAATCTGCTGCTCATTTTATTATGTACAACTGCTCATGAATACTCCTCCTGTAAAGCAAATGGCTTGCTTTCTACAAAACTACATTGTGTATAAAAGTATGGGGGGATGCTAACTTTATTACAAATTTTACATTAACATTCTTGTAAAAGAAAGGGAATCTTTGGTCCTAATAAAGAAATACCCAATGTTATAACTGTTATAAGGATAGTTTAAGTAGACTTAGTTGAAATACAGAGAGTATTTAGACTTTGACTGGGTTCTACTGTCGACTACATTTTTTAAAGTATTCATTGCTGCCATTAAACTATATTTGTTACTTTTTAGGCTTATGACAGCCTAAAGTTGTAGTTGCACGTTTTAGATAGTATGGTTCAATGCATTTTATGACCCTCATTAATATACTGTACTCCGAGTTGTTGGAGGATGAGGAGGATGTAGAACCATGTTCGAGAAAAACATTGCATAAGAAACAAGTTACAAGTACGGCTCCAATGGTCACAAAACGACAAAAATTTTACAACCGGTATAAAACTGCTTGACATAAGAAGTGTTTATGTACTGCTTTGTCAAGAAAGAAAAAAAACATTTTGTACCTTACTTGCGCATAGTCTCTATATTTTGAAGTGAATTTTCTGACACTAAAACTCATGTCGGGAAGAGCAATGCAAATTATTCCCTTTCCTTATTGCAGCGCATATGCATGCAACAGTAATATATAGAAGAGACAGAAGTCGGGCAACAGTAACTCAACTCTATTCTAGTCTCATCGTTAGTCGTAACTAAAAATATACTACGAGCATATTATGGATCAGTGACAGTAAAGACTTTTCCCACTTTCTTAGCCCGATGAAAATGGTAATAATATTCTTGATAATAATTTTGGAAATATTTTTTTGTGAATTTAATACTGTTGCAGTGTTTAATACTGGTGCAGCAGAAGTAGAGCAGATTCCATATTGACTATGACAATGTAATCTTCATGCAATGTTTAGCATTTACTTACCGAAATGGTTCGGTTTTTACAATTTCTGATAGTACTTTGTAAATGAGTTGATAAATTGAGTCTATTACAATGATTTAAAAAATATGCCAATTAGCGAAATGAAATGAGTTGGTATAGGATAAATCATAGCTGAATGACTTACAATTGGAACGCAAACTGCAATACTTATGTTATGTATTCAGGCAGGAGCCAGCTATATAAGATACATCTCAACTCAGATGAAACTACACTGGTATAGAGTTTGTAGAACTAAGATTACTTTTGTAATGAACGATTCCTCGGTAAAAGCAGTAGAAGTGATCTGATAGAGCATAAAAACTAAATTATTATTACAGTGAAGCAGGCTAAGACTAGCAAAGTTATAATTCATAAACTTTTAGTATTTGCAACGGCAAAGAAGCTATTACGAGCTGGCACACTCATTATATGGTAGGTTTTCATGATTTTATTTTGCAGACAGCTCGCTCTCACTCACCCCTTTACTCTTAAGTGCGTGTACTAATAGAATAACTAATTAGGGTTAGAAACAAAGAGCTTTCCATTATCGAAAGAAATGGAAATGTCATTCACATTCATTCTCTGGTCCGAGAGAGGAGAGTGCTCTGTTTTAGTTCAGTGTGCTCCATATGTAGCCAGCCTCAACTGAATGAATGGTTAGTTATGGTATTTTGTCTAAGTGACTGACTGAATCAAAAGTTCTCTTTTCTGGTCTTTCCTTTCCGCATCTCTAATGTATGCATGTGAGCCTTCAATGTTCGTAGCCATTAGCAGATATTGAAAACGATGCCCTTCCATTACGGAAAGAGGTAAATGAAGTAGTGAGCACAATGGGACCCAACTCGCCGAAACAAAACTCTAGCTCACACATCATTCATCTGCAACGATTGAAATAATGGAAAGTGCATTATGATTTCCCAAACAAGTTCCTTTTCACTTTGTGTATACATTATGCTCTTGATGACGCTCCCATACAAGAAGTTATTATTGACGTCCATTCTTCCTCTCCCTTGTACTTTTGATAAGTAAACATCCATGGCAGACAGACGTGACAAAAACCTCTGTTTTTATTCTGGCTTACAGATAAGTGGGGCTATATGCTATGCCTAATGTAATAGTTCAATTACATATCTAAATGCAATCTCATGCCAATGTGTGCTCATGCTCACGCTGTACTCTCTATTAATGGGCTTAAATTGTGCTGTCACTTTGCACGTATATAAAAAAATTATGATGAGGCTAAAGAAAGTAAGTTTGCCATTGGGTATCTACATACACATATTACATCCCTCTATATTGCGAAAGAAAATTGTAATTAAGAATATTATATAATGGATCTGAACGTGGGTGTCGACATTATATTCTATGCTTAATTGGAGCAAGAGAATAATTTCGAGTAGGCTTAAGATGTCTGGATATTATCAAAAGAAATGTTCTTAAATGGAAAGGGGTACGGGATTTCGGGACAGCATCGCTAGCAAAATACTTTATCGCAAAACTGTGTGCACTGCATATGTGAAGGAGCATTTTTACTTTCAAACTGTTTCTAAAAGATTTGCTTTTACCTAAAGATCTGGGAGCAGGAATCAAGTTTCATAGAAAATCGAGACATTTCGTATTATGTATTATATTTTGGAAGGGACAGTCCGCCATAGTATTGTACTCTTAACAGAGTAATATCCTTCTTGTGTACACACTTTTAAGTTCTCAGCTCTTATTGATGTTAAAATGTACATACAAGTTGCATCAAAACGACATTGACAGGGCGAAGGAAGAAAAATTTCCATTCAGGAGAAATTTTTAAGCTGATTCTCTTGCACTTTACAATGGTTTAAGTACTACAAGCTTTTGGTTTTTGCAGGGTTCCAGTTGGACCCACTGTTCAAAGATGTGAGTAACTGGTTGGAACGCACCCGTGTCTACCTCGTCCATCCGACTACGAGGCTTTCTACTTAAAGAATCACTTTACTTTCACCAACCTAATAGAAAGAGTGCCTCTGCTCGTCAACAGCAGCAGCAGCTGGGGATCTCTTTCTCTGCTACTGGTTACCACTACATAAAATGCATTTCTAACGTACATACAGCAGCCATACATGTGAACGCATAAAACTCATTGCATGATGTTAGTTTAGTTACGAATACAACTTTCAACTGACTGTTGGCAGCGCGGTGTAGGGCAGAGTGGCCCATGTGTATGTCCAATCAAAAAATAACTTTCGGTGACTATGAATGTTTGTCCGTCTTTTCCACTGTACTCCTGGAGAAAGTTTATGACATTCTGCGACCGGATAGTCATTGAAAGTAAATGCTTTGGAGTGCCCATCGTTATGGATTAATTGATACAATTATTACATAAAAGATAAAATTTCGGGAACAAATTCATGTCTGCCGTCTGTTTTCTAAAAGATTAAGTTTAAAAATACTGACTTGACTCTTAAATTTATTTGGTGAAAGCGACACAACTAAGCCAAATATAGACTAATACGAATTTTTTAACACGAATGCGTAGTTTTGCTTATTTGCGTGAAAACGTTTGGGCTATATACTGTCTCTATTAAGTGTATACAAAAGGCACAATAGCATTGGTACTAACAAGTGTTTCATTCAGATTCAGATCCATTCATATATGCATTTGTCTTGATAATGGATGGATATGGATATAATGTGGTAGAGTAATACTAGTAGTGGGGGCAGACAGATTCTTTCATTCCGAAAATTCCAATTTTGAGAGAGAAGGCTGCGGTCCTGCTACTGCTGCTGTTACCATCATGCATCACACGTACTATCAACTATATTGAATTGCTCCGAGAACCCCACTCTTATTTAGTAGTGGTGTGGTACACACTGAGAGCATTGGAGTTTTTTCATTTAGTTGAGATCCAAATGCCGCGTCACTCACACTCTGAAAACCATAATATATATCGGGATAAGTATTAAGGATATTAAGCAAAAAGCAGTCAAAATTATTAGATGCGGACTTCCAAGGCTGCTGCCGCCGCCACTCAAACTGCATTGGTAGTTGGGTTCCTTGTTATTAGCTGAATTACATTACACATTACATTAGATGATTAGATTGATCGATCAACAGTACCATATGAGGATGTACTCTTTTGATTAGCTTTCCTGCTCTTGCATGCATTTTGGGGGCACTAGACGCACAATATTGTTTTAAGCTTACGTGCTAACCCAACTCAAGTCTGGATAAATATACTTATATACTTTCCAGACACACATATAGAAAAATTTGAGTGTTCCATACATCTTAGAGATATCTAATAAATGTAAGTAATGGTTAGGCAAGACAGCAAATATACAAAACTTCTGAATTTCACTTGCCAACACCACAAGTGCAATACAATAGTATTACTACAACCACACACGCCACTATATTACGCTGCACTTTAATTTTACTACTTTACTTTTCTTCTTCAATTTATTCTTCCTCTTATGCACCAGCTTTCTCCTCGAACTGTTTCGCTGTTTACCCTGGAAAACAAATGCACATACATGCATGCACATCATTACAAATACACAAACCACTTTCTGAATTCGAAAACATAGTTTTCTCCATATGTATGTAATGATGCTATATTATGTGCACTATGTTCAGCATTCACAGACTATATATATACTGTGTGTGTGTATGCATTGCATTTTGCATTGTAATAATCATGCCACTTTACTCCATTGTTTGTGCTGTTATGAAATGTAAGCTCCCACAATTGTGCATATTACTATGCCGTGGTTCGCAATATGAATACGTTTGCTGCCTCCTGCTACCCAGAATTCGGTAAAAGTAATAAGATCATATTTCCTAACGTGTGTGCATGTGCATGCATATTCTCATTTTCATAATATTGAGTAGTAAGTACGGAAGCGCAAGTGGCATGAAAAAAAAAGCTTCGACCAAGCTCCCGTGTGAGTGTGTTGTGGCACCCTATCATCATGTGTGAGATGGGTGTTGTTGTTTCATGGTCCTGATGTTACCTCATCATATTGGAATGGCAATATTATAACAGCCAAATGCCAAGTCCTCCAGTTTCAGTGGTGATGATGATGACAGCAGGCTGTGCCCGTAAAAGGAACCCAAAACATAATCTAACTAAACTGGACTCTACTCATATGCAGCTGACGGATATAGAATTGGATAAAATGTACAAATATGAAAATGACGGTGAAATAAAAGGACAGAGATAGAGTTTTCTTCATATTATATTTATTATGCCACTCAGCCACATAGCACATGTGAATTTTGTCATGAAACATTCGTTTCATTATATTGCAAGTTGCAAGCTTTGGATGGGCACACAATGTTTCATTTTCATGGAGTCCTTGTAGATAGTTTTATATAGCATGGCATTATTCACAGTGGATTGATCAGTTAGGGGCAAGTTTAATATAGGGTATTACAATAAAAGCTCTTTCTCTCTCAGACTTGTCAATTTCCTTGATCCATTCATTTAGATTGCATTTCCATATCATTACTTACCCCATTGTTCCTTTCTCATCAGTTTAATCAAAGCGTCACTTTTTCCTTTCAGCTCCCACTTTTGCTGTGCCAGCCTGTCTCTTGCAAACTGCCTCTGCGTGAGGAGGTATAAATGCATGCGGGATCGTTGCACGGACCGAAGTCAATGGGAATGAATCAAATGAGTGCTTCGACGGCCCGAACCCAACATTCCTAATATAACTATAACGTGATACACATTATGCCCTTCTTCTCACCATTGACTCATTACTGTGATATTCAAGTCGTATTTAGAACGCTCCATGCTGATGAATGCTTGACAGTAATCAGTAAATGGTTGCGAAAACCCCTAAAGGGTCCTCTCGTCGATTCATTAACAAAATGAAACCCATACACGCATAAATGTCTTGATGAACGCCATTGTGATTTCCATGCGCTCTTGATTAGGTATGACTAGCATTCGTTAATACAACATTTCTACTGCACTGAGAAAACTGCACTGCATGAAACTTAATATATTAGAATTCTTGCTCTTGTTCATGGAATAAAAATGAAAATTTATTAATATAAACTGGGAGGAGCTAAATCTCCATCATATAGTTCGTTTCCCACACGTTAAGAGGGAATTTAAAGGCATTTAATGATCGAAAGGACTTTACAAAAAATACATGTATTAGTTCATATTACATATTCTTCGCAAAAACGAAGAATTCTTCAATTTCTTCGTCATCAGAAAATCTTTTGGTCAGGATGGAAGTAAAATATGATTAGAAATCACCTACGCGTTAGATACCTTTAACTGCACCGCTTCAAGAAGGTAAAATGCTTTCTTTTGCAGCGCAGCAAACAGATTTTATTTAATATGATGAAAGTACGTGAACATTTAACCCTAAATTTCTTTTACAACGGCTATAGAAAATCATCTTCCCTAACTAGATCGAGTTTGGTATTCAACATCTCTGAGGAGCAGCTGAAAAGAACGGTTGTTCAATTTCTCAGGATGCTTAGACTGACGGAATTAAGCTTGTATTCATTCACAAACTACTTACAAGCATCATTGTAGAGCCTTAACTTTACCTTACCACATTCGGTTTCTTCCCATTCGTTACCTTTTGGAATATCTGAAATTTATGTATAGGCTCAACCGATGGTGAATAATGCGAGTAAAACCTACTCGAAAAGAATTGTACCCTCTGGCTTACGCTTGAATAGAGTCGATGGTCAAAAATGTAGGGGAAAAGAAGAAAATCAAAGGGCAATTCCAGAGTAATTCAAGCTGAATTGAGTCAACTATTATTAAAGATGTTATTCAAATGCAATTTGAGCTCTTGTTGATGGTATGATTCATGATGATGAGGGAGNATGATTCATGATGATGAGGGAGACTGTTGTAAAATGAGGTGTCATTCTCGTGGGGTCTTTGTGCAAACAGAATGATCACTATACCTATACGGAAGTTTATGAAAACCTGAATTCTCCATGAAAGAGCTTAAAATCAGAACACCTTTGCATACAAACCTGAAAACGGCAGAAGAGACATATATTCCCAAAAGTTTCATTCACGATGTATTTACTTGTGGATACACAACAAGGCAGGGATGCATTTGCGTAAAATGCAGTACACTTACAGATTCAACGCACCACAAAAATATGTTCAATCTTATATGAACTATAGTACGTAGGTTCAATTCATCCTTATAATTTATTATTTAAGAAGAAATTTGAACACGTAGCTTAATACTGTTTTTTGGTAATTTAATTTTTTTCCTTGATCCTGCATCAGTATTAAACCGAACAAAACCCATTATACTATCTTGAATTATCTTACCAAATTAAAGAAAACTGAAGAAAAATAGGCATCTATGCGCAAAAACCCAGATATCATTGCAAGGAATAGACATAATTTATAAAGAAACAGTACAAAAATGGATGAATTTGAAATCAATTGGTCACTCTTTGCTATTCTGTGTTCTGTTCAATCAAAGTTCTAGGTATGATTACAGTAAAACCGTGCAATCTGATATTTGAAGCTTTTCCTTCATCATATTGTATAAACTATTAGTATGTAAAAACTGTTATTTAGATAAGGATTAGGGGCTAAGGGCTACGCACGGGTTATAGGATGAGAAATACTACCACCATTTATTTTCAAAACAAGCATAGATAGACGTAATACAATGTAGAGCAGCACCACAACCAAACCCATAATTTAAACACAGATGCCAGAGAATCGAAACTCGAAAAAAATTGACCACTGTACTTATTGTTCAGTGTGAACTGTGATTATATTTTTCATTATGTTCACCTAAGTATGGATGCAGAGGAACAAAGAAGGCCAATTACAACTTACTTGAAATTTCCTATATATATTTTTTAAAGTTATCAAATGATACGTTTGGTTTCTCGTCACAGGATCCCTGGGTTATGTTATAAATAAGTGATAATGGGCATGATATCGTCAAGCAAAGATGAACACCAAGTGGATTAAAACTTGCATTCATATATCAAGGCTACAAGAAACAAAGTATGAGCAAAATTAGTCAGTGGTTGTATGAAATCAAGTAATACAATTTTTCTAAATAGCTTATCGTCGCGTTTTTTATTTGACTTGAAAATAAACGATTTTCAAAGATGTAGTACCTACTAACTAACAACAGTACAAAACAGACAAAAGAACAGTTCATTTCTTTATAAAAAAGGCATCCTCCACGTTGCATACACTCGATGGGTATGCTTATAATGCTTTAGTAAAATAGTATCCATTACTTATCTCAATTAACATCCATTCCTTCTTCTCCGCCCGCTGCCCCTTCTCCCTCACCTGTGCTGGATTCTAAACAATCAAAAGATACACAAATT
>JAANSM010002559.1:0-14744 GCA_036850725.1 Orchesella villosa | reverse complement strand
TCATGAGTTACGATATGTACCAGGATGTGGTGCATTAGCTAGATGGTTTGTCATTCTTCGGGCGTGATCAGTTACATTATGTTGGCCAGTTTTAACCTTCATAGTAGTATCATTTAAGAGTATTTAAGTAATTATCATGAAAGTAAAAGCAATTATTTTTTGTCAAAATTAACCTTGTTGCTTTATATTGCTCGTTTTATACATCATAATAATCCGTATGCAATGCATATATTAGAAGAGCATATTTATGAGAATTTATTTGTTGAGCAAAATATGCAACAACGAAAAGTTTTTAGACGCTCAATCCTGTCGTGCCAGCCAGGTAGGCATTACGACGTGGTTCAAACAACATGAAAAACATGAATGCACTTTGATCCTGTGGCCGCATCAATTGAAAATTGAATTGATGGCGTAAAAGAATTTACTTTTGTCCACGTGCTCTCGGTTTTAGTATCGAGTTGCAAGCTCCGAATTTTAAACACAATTTATTTTTACCTTTTTACGAAGAAAAAGTTTCAAGCATATCCACATCTCACGCACTGAAGTTCATAGAAAACAAATATTCGACAGGATTTGAAACCAAAAAGTAAAAATAGATTTATGTATTTCACTTTTAGAGTCGACTAAAATTCCTCCACAATGACGCGTTTCACTTCAGAATGTCTGTTTAAACTTTCAAGTGTTTTTTGGGTATATTTTCAGAAGATTTGTGGACGCTGGAAGACTATCAATGTCATGGACGTACGTCCTCAGCAGCAGATCCTTTGGCAAAGCAGCTTGCCTACCAATATAAATGAGAATGCTATAAATATATGCGCAAATATGTGCATTCGTGTAAGTGCCCAAGTAGAAAAAGAATAGAGAGAGAGAGGGAGGGAGAGTACATGCTCCTCTTAATCGAAACATATCCCCTCTTCAACTAGTTACGATTCAATTTCAGTGATATAAGCCACCGTTTTAGATTGACAGGGAGAGATTCATAGTAAAACCGGAAATAAAAGGGAGAGTGTTTCTTTCCTTATTTCCACTTTGAATGCAGCTGGAAGGCATATATATAAAACTGCATGTGAGAGTTGGGCAAGCCTACCAACCAGCCAAGCTAGCAAGCCACGCAAGTCTCTCCTGTCATTCAAAGTAATCCAGCTGAAAACTGGAGGCAAAGAAGCAGAAACGTAAGGTTGAGGGGAAAGAGAGAGAGAGAGACAATAAATCCCACAAAAACAGTACAAGAGAAAAAGCAAGGAATGGAATCGAGGAAGGGAAGAGAATCGTTTTTGCATGATGACTTGTCAATCAGTCACTTTTTAGTGCTATTTACGCATTTACCACGTCTTCACGCAGCAAGCAATGCAAGAATCAAAACGACAAACGCTGTTGACTATGCTCAAAACTATAGATAGACATACATTTCGGCATCATGACACTAAGGTTTTTGTTCTTTATGCGAATGCATTTCTCTCTGTTTCCACTACAGTTGATGACCTTACAAGTATTTACTCCTTACGAAACAACGGCGCTTAGCAGTACGCCCGTCATTGTTGTCTGTTAACTACTTGGGTCATGACTCGTCCTTCTAAAAATCTCTATTTTCCGTCTGTTTGTCTATGTCATTCCTCTTACACCAATGTCTCAAATCGGGTTGTGTGAGACTGAGACGCTCAACACATACCCACATAACTTTCCATCTTTTTATATATGGTTCTCCGATGAATTTTGTTATATCTTGCATTGAGTTTCAGAACAAGGGTTGCTTTTGTGGTGCACGACTCACTGAAAAAGTAAACTCCTTGCCGATCACGCAAAGACAGAGTTGAGCTCAAAAGGGAAAGGAACTCAATACCAGAAGCAGGCAAGACTGTATGTTCTTTCTTGGTGAAATACGATGACAGCAAAAGTAGTAAGAGAGTCGTTAAAGATTTTACTTCTTCAGCTGCTCACATTTTTTTCGATTTTCAGGAAAATCATCATGCACACAAACACACACACACATACATATACACTAGTACATACATACATTTATGCATATAATATAGAACTGCACTGTGCAGGCAGACAAACATTGTTTCCATACTTATAAACACAAGCAACATAAAATGGTAAAAGTTATTTTTTCGCTGCCTTTTCAATCCTCCTCATTCCTTGCATGACAGCTCAAAAGAGACAAAAAAAACTTGAAAAGTTGACCTTTGTCTAAATATTATAGAAAAAAAACAAGTCCACCCACAACTCCATACTAGGCACATGCTCCAAGTCAAACCTTCAAAAAAATATCATAAATGTGCTTGTTACTTCTTCACTGCTTCAGTGCGGACTCAGTCTACTAAATGATTGTGCACGTGTTTATTTCTAGTGTGCTTTTAGATAATGCACTGCACATTGCATTGCACTACATACTGCCTGGTTAAGTCATTTACTCAAACAAAAGTGAATGCTGGAATGCTGGAGAGCACTACACTTACTAAAGTAAGCAAGCAGCAGTAATAATGACATCAAGATATTTTTTTTGCTGACTACAATGTATAGACAGTGGGCCTCCAGGCGTACTTATATTCCCAATGCACACAACGCACACAATTTCATAATATTTCTGGAACCTCCAACAGTTTCATCTGTACACACACACACACAGTCGTAGGGTTTCGTCTCTCTTCCCTTTTCCAAACTTTTCCTTGGTTCCATCGTGAATTGGATTGCACAGCTTTTTCATCTTATTTAGTTTGCTGCTGACGAATATTTAAAGGGCCGTTGATTTACCCAACCGATTACATTCTACAAGGGAGTGAAGGGGATCAGAGGGAGCAGTTTTGTGAAAAAGCAATCGTTGTTCATATAAATACATGGTAGAGCCCTTTATTCGAGAAAGAAAACTTTTTTTTGTCTTTTGTCATTTGGTGCAGACTGTAACTTGGAGAGAGTTCTTTATTTCTCACAGCCTGGAGAGTCAAGTCAACTTAAGTTGGTGGCCCCATATATGAAGAATGCTATTATTATGATTCCAAAAGAGTGTGCGACCATGTTTGGGGGTAAAGTTTATTACTTTTCTTTGGCAAGAGTGAGCTACAATTATCTAACTTGTGTGTGTGTGTGCTGCTTTTCTTTTTCTTAATTCCACTTTCCATACGGAAGTCAAGTAAGAAACTTGTAAGTTGCTTCTCACCTATATAGTCATTATTATATTGCATTATATAGTTTTTGGCTATAATACCACTCCGTCGCAGTCCCTGTTTGTCAACTTTTTAGTAAGAATCTTTTCCTCTTTATTCAACTCAGTTTGATGTCCCTGCTGTACCTCCATATTGCATCATCATAATGTGGTCACCAAAAACTGCAGTACATTCACGTAGCAGGCACGATGACTGTTGTGTGCTTTGTTCGGCGCCGTAATTGTTTCAAAAGTTTTTGGATATGTTTAATGCACTCCACAAACAGCTGAATAAACTGTGCACTAGAAATAAAGACAGCAGAAAATGCTTTAGGATCGGCAATACTAATGGGACGAGACGAGTAATACCGGTATAAATGTTGTGCACAAAGTTAGCATGCCTTCTTCACTTCATGTGCATTTGATGGGCACACAGTTTATATCATGACTGTATCCTAAAGCACGCACAGAAAAAGACAAAAAAAATTCTTTCCTGAAACACTTCAGAGTTATCTTCGTTAACCCATTGGATATAGAAATTTTAGCTTTTAACTTGCAGTTTTTGGTCTTTCTTTTGGGATGCTGTGTGTTATATTCAGAGAAGCTATGTATGCATTATGCGTATACAATTCACATATTCATTTGTATTCTCTACTTCTTGGCTGAGTCTCATGCGATTTTATCATTATCGTGACTCACTAAACTAAGGGGCCTGATAAACTTACAAATGGGGCGATTACTCTGAAAATACAATTGCCAAGTGCAAGTGAAGTAGCAGTAAATTTGAGCCTCTAATCTAAGCAGTTGAACTCTACGATAAAATGCACATGAGAGGAGAGGTCAAAAAAGCGAAATAAAATCCTAGACAATTAAGTAACGTCTAACTGAAAGCAACACACTTGCAATGCTTTGTTCTATGTGCGTTATAATTTTGGGGCATTAAAGGAAAAATTCATAATGCAAGGCTTTACAACTGATCAAAGATTGCTAGTGTTAGCTTCCACAAATTCTGCGGTAGCACGGTTTTTACAATTAGATTCCCCCTTTTTGTCAATTTATACCACACTGGATCACACATTTGTGTTACGTTATCCACAACATCTTTGCTGTGAGCTGCAGAGTAGCTCTGCTGCTTCTGGAATTACAAAGCTTGTGAAGGCATGAAAAAAGTAGACTGTAAAACATGTGTAAAAAATACAGCCTGAATTATGGAAGGCAGTGTGAAGCATGATACTTAGATAAAAAAAAATGTTGCGCCCCAGTTCGTTGTAAGAAACTTAACCCCAGTAAGGATTACGTTATTATGACTGTCTTCTAAAGAAACAGGAGCAATTTCGATCCAATTTCAAGATGCCATAATTCCTTCACGTTGAAAAGGAGTCGTGAGCTTTGCCTAGAATTTAGAAATTGAAGCTTAGGTAAATGAAGATGAATCAGTAAGTGATGGCGTTACAACATTTCCATCCTATTTTAGTCACAGAATAAATGTAGGGAAAAGAATCCCAAAAATGAAGCGGTTCAAGTTTATGACATTTCTTTCTCCGCTTCAGTTTAATCATCTTGTTGATTTCCAGAAGTGGAAAGGAGTCTACCGAGACAAAGATTGAAAAGCTACTTCAGTTTGACAGATACAACACACGTTTCCCCCTTTTTTACTTTGTGCGCAATGAAACTCCTCGAGATATTTATTGTGGGCAGAATATATAGCCTAAATTCTCGATGTGTTTATATTTATAACATTGAAAAAGAAAGGAAGTCTGTTTATGTGGAAAAAATTGAGAGAAATCTCTTTCGAAAGAGCAAAACAATCCAACCATTCCAATGAAAAATCAAATGAAATGAATTGAAAAAAGAACACTTCACCCTTCAGTTCAGTCAGTGCTTCAACTCTAAATTTAGGCTTCAAGCCCGCAAATTTACGAATCACGAGATTAAGGTGAAATATTTACAACATGTAAAATATGAAAATTAATTGCATTGCACACATTATTGCACAATAATTGAAGATTTTGAAAGGGTACACATTTCTTCACTAAGCTTTACAACACATATTTAATTTTTAAAATACAACAACAAAAACAGTTAGGAAGTGTAACGAACCCTAAGCATTTAATTTTGTTTTGATTCTGATATTTCAAGTATATTCATGCCCTAAATTTACGATAAATAATCTATAAGATCCTTAATTTTTGCTAGAGCACTGACTGTCTATTTTCCCGATTACCCTAAATATAGCGTGGGTTGATGCTGATGTCCTACTGATGCAGTTATAACATTACGTTCGCTCAATTTTTCAAAAATGCTGTTACGGATAATTAAGTGCATAAAACAACGAGGTGGGTCCCAAGGGTGGTTTGACTACAGAAAATTATGCATAGACTATGCATATATCCTGAATGCAGTATAATGATAATAATAATAATAATATTACTTGAATGCATGTACATATAAGCATCGTTGGAAAAGTGATTGTTTTTACCACTGGTAGCAAACTCACATGGCTTAAAAAGATTGTTTTTATGTAGAGCCTCGGTAAAGTCAACTCGTCCAATTCCCCAGTCACTAAGGTACTTATGACAAGCTCATCTAAATTCGAAGAACTCATGGACAAATTTACTGCCAAGTCAGTCGCTTAAATTAAGAATTTGTATAGAAACTCTTCCACTTTTCTTTCTGCAACTCAATACATCCATGTCTTCAGAGAGATGAGAGTGAGTGTGCTGTTGGAAAGCAAAGTGATAACTTTCTGGAGTGCATCCAGTTTTGTATCGTTTAGGTATATGAAAAGAAATGAAGTTGAGCGAGAGAGAGAGAGCGAGCAAGATATATATTCTCTGTTGATGGTGCTGATGACGATGATGGGAGTAGCAGCAGTAGTAGTTGTGCTTCTGATGATGATTAGACAGCACAAGACGACAACATTCAAGTCAGAATGGATGATTATTAGTGTGTGAACTAGCTTTGCTATGCCTTTTTTTAGTGTGTAACTTTGTAATTGCAGTGGATGGGGTGGGTGAAATGTGTAAGCAGGCAAGTTGAGAATATAAACGTGAGTGCCTAACAGTCTTCCTTTCCCTCATTCTCCGACTCATCTATCATAGCCAGAGAGAGAGAGCGAGTCAAGCTTGCTTCTGTTTGCTTCCTTTACTTGATAACAACTTCTTAAAATCAGCTATATATTATATACTTTCTGATAAATAGTGCTCATGATACTTGTACGACCCAATGGCGTGGCTCGTGTGTACTGTACTCACATTATACTCTTTGTTTCAAGCACCTCCATCAAAATCCTATTAATTAAAATGTCGTTTTAGAAGCGAAGATCCGTAGAGATTTCAGTTAAAATTCATACCCCGAGCACATCAACATTTCCTTTGACAAGAAAACATTTCCTCATCTCTGTGTTTCCCTACGTTTGTTGTTTTATTATGCGTAATACCCTTTATAAATATTATCCTTATGCACATTAAATATTATTGGCTTAAAGTTTTATGATTTCATTGTCATCATTAGGGTTATGAACATCAAAACATCCTTAATGCTTGGATTGCTTATTGCTGAAATGGATTCGGATGTAGTCCAAGTTGTCGACGTTTTTAAACTAAAACACATTTACTATACTATTTTTTGTTAAACACATTCATGTATAGCTACAGGAACCCTTCCCTAAATCTACAGATATCAAACGAAATTATTAATTAGCAGATCACACGGTTTTTTCGTTTTGCAGAAAACCAAACGTGAGGATGGAGCAGAAAAATTGTTCAAACTAACTTGAACACACGATATTTTTTTGGCACAACCTGGTCCCAAGAGAAGATACAGTTGAGTAGAATAATAATAAGTGCACTGCAAGTTTCAGAAGATAGCTCCTGATAATTTCTAAACATTTTCATTAGTATTCGACCATACACTTTGGATGCACTTATACCATTAATCTTTCAATCTTGCACTTTTGAAATGATTCAATACCACGTACGTTCATATCATGGCAAAACTGTAGGGTTGCATCCTGCTTTTAATTAAATGGTCCATTTTAAAAGATATCATGAGACCTTATATGAATCACGCTAGCTGTCAACCATGTATGATTGATGATTACTAATGATGATGTAACCATATCTCTATGAAATCTGCTTGCGTGGATGTTCATAATGTTTTGCTTTATGGTGAATGATGGTTGATGGTAACGATGTGTCGATAGTAATATTGTATGCAAAAAAAATCACAAGTAGAATTAAATTGTCCATAATTAAATTGAGATTATTTTGGATCAAACTACTTACATGTGCAATTAGCATATCATAAAAATTCGCATTATGATATAATGCTATGCAGTTTAAAAGACATTACTTGATCAAATTTTATAAATGTATTTCGTTATGAGCGAATCAGAAACTCACCTTGCTGATAAAAACCAGTCTTTCAATTCATATAAAATATGATTGATTGTACCATCCAAACAAATCTTGCATTTGCTAGACAATTTGGCCCACTCTTTATGAAATTTTGTAATTACCCTCGTTTTATTGCTATTTCATCATTTTACTGTAATGATAGGTAACGCTAATAATTTTGCAACCTTTTTAATTTGAGCACTTATTCGAATAATTGAGTTCATTCTACTTGAACAACATAATGGGATAATGGAACAATGATGAATAGTAACAACAACCTACCTCAATTTCAAATAATGCGGAAAATTTTAAGGATTTAAAGTTACATTAGACGCCCACACATGTTGTTGAAGAAATAGAATGGTTATAGTTTTGCCATACGATTAAAGAAATCGTCTCAACTACAGCTCTGAATAAAACTTCATTCAGAGGATAAGTAGGTAAGAAATGGAGTACAATGTATATTCATGGTAAAGCTTGAATAATATTATGTGTGTTACCTTCTCCACTGCAATTTGGAGAGAAAAATAACAAAGTAGATGGGGGAAAAAGTTGAGGTAAAATCTCATCTCTTTTACTATTATTTGCTATTCGTAAACACTCTTATCTACAATATTATCGCAAGAGGCAAAATGTAAAGAAGTAGTGTGCTTCTTTTCCTGAGAGAGAGATAGAGCGAGACAGAAAAGAGGTTCTATTTCTAGCAACATTTTCTTCCATATATATATGTTTGAGTAAACATGACCTACGTGACATGGTTTCTAAAAAGCTTTTGCCTCTTTCTGACCAGAAATTAAATCTTAGATAGAATACTGATTCTGAGCGAATACGCACACTTCAAGGACCAACAAGGATATAAAAGGCTTGGGAAAGGAGAGGAAAAGAAGAAGAGCTCTCTCTCTCTCTCCTTTTCTAGATTCGTGTGGGCCTTGTTCCTTTTTACATGCTTAAAGAACCGTAAGATTACTTTCATTTATGGCTTGAAAAAGAAACAACATCAGAAAGAGAGGAAAGCTCACCAAACAAGAGTTGAAATCGAAAAACTAGTGCATTGTTGTGTGTGTGTACCAAACTAAGTAAATGTAGAGGGCTTATGTATTTATGTGTGTGTGTGTGTATGAAATGGACAGTTTATCGAAGACTTATTTACGTACGTATATGGAGCTGCATATAAAAAAAAGGAAACTTGTGGAAAAATCCCATAAATACTTCCTCAACAAACGTTATATATTGCCTCCAATATACACGTCAAGTACCCACGTATTTATGTATATACATTACGTGTATCTTTTTATATCCCATCTTTTTCATTGTGTGAGCTTCTTGAAGCAATTTGAAACTTGTATGTCCAATCGAACATCTAAACACACACACACTTTCACTCGCGCGCTCTCTCTCTCTCTTTCTTTCTCCGCTCACTATCATTGAGATGAACGAGATACAACTTAATTCCTCTGAAATAAATTTACTTTGGTCTCACACAGCTGAATATTGCTTATGTGTCCCATTTGTTCTTTAACAGGGGATTAATTGCTCTTGCCTTTATTTTACATCTGTTTTCTCCATTCCAGGCATCTGTGATTCTTAAATGGGTAATTAAACAGCTAGTTTTATTTCCTTATTTACAGATCTGTAGGGAAAACAAAAGTAAGTGAGTATATAGAAAAAAATAAGAGAATTTTCTACAGCCCCACTTGTGACTTTCTTTCCATGATAAACTAAATTGTTATTTGAGAAAAAGAAAGTGAATTTGGGTCTGTTCCTGCTGTCTTGCGTCCAGCAAGGAAAAATATTGGATTCAAGACTCGTATCAAAAATTGAATTCAGATGTAATTATGTAGTAATTGTTGGGATTGTGTTTTTTATCATAAATTATTGCTGAAAATGAAGCAAAGAAATATCATGAAAAGTCAAATGTGAACAGCAGAAATTTGCTACGTGCATGTTCCGTATTCAGTTGAATGCTTGATAGACTGTTCTTTATAAATGTTGGCTAGGAAACCGCATAAAAGCAGAAGGAATATATTTAGAATGTAAAGGAGCACAATAAATCTTATCATATCGTTTGAAGGCTTTTGATATGTAGAGCAAAAAATGAGCTATTTCCTGGATTCCAAAAGCTCATTTCTTGGTTAACCCAGTCTATAGTTAACGAATGTCATTCATACAGAATCTTTTATACAGTTTTTTTATACCCAATGAATTTCAATGACGATGGTTGGAAATAGAATGGGAACCCCTGCCAGGGCCGACTTTTATTGAAAAGCGCGTTATTCTTCCATAAAGTGGCAGAGAACAAGCAATCATCTAGAAATGGTTGCGGGCAGACTGACAGAAGAAGTATATACTTATGTAATATTACTCTTGCTTCCTAGTTGCTCCTCTTATAGTAAATAAAGGTAGCCAATGAAATGATTAAATACATGGAAATTGAGTATCATTTTCAGGTCTCATATTATTTCCCTCTCTCTCTCTCTCTTTCCCAAGTTCCCCGTGCGTCTTCTCCACTTTACCTTTTGACTCTGGATCTCTCTTTACTTCTTTTCATGCTTTGAAGATGAGCTTATATTGACTTCCTATTCATTTTTGCTCGTCTTGTTACCTCCTCGTCTCCTTTTTTTACCCTACGTGAATAAGGATACGATGAGGTCATCAATCTGTGATAAATGTAATAATCCATAGGCACCAGGAATTGGGAAATCTTCTCACGTTTCTTCCTCTTCTCCCTTTCTTAGGTCAAATAAATCCGACCGATTACCTTTTTGATGAACCAATGAAACGATTCTCCCATACTAAATATTAAAGTTTTTTTTATACCAGAAAGCTACTGCCACTTAGTAAAAGCGATGAAGCTGGCTAAAAAGAGTAAAGAACGAGTTTGAGAGTCTAGGTACTTCGTCATGTATTTTTTTCTTCTTTTCTCTTTTATCCCCAGCACATACAAGCTAGCCTGGAATCGGTATCTTTGATGAGCGTTTGACGATGACGACGTTCATCTCAAGTCTCAACCTTTCCTTCTTACTCTACCCCTACAACGGAGATTTTTTGAGAAGGAAAGGGTTTACCATTTTTTATGAAAATACATCCGTACAAATAATAACCTTTTGGTGTCAATATCCAGCTATATTATCATGCTTTGGTCCATGTATTACACAATTTTGAATATCAGCGATGTTGTGTTTATTGATTTTTTTAAAACGTAATATGGGAAGGAATACTCACAGAGAGTCTAATTAATTTTAAAATAAACAAGGGCGTTTGCCTATTTAACGCCAATGTACGATTTTTAATATAAAATAGTTGCCAACATTCTAAAATTCTAAATGGTATTTCCCCCCATTAACAAACAGGAAGCACACTTGCCTTGTCTTGTGTTACGGAGCGTTGTAGAAAAGTATAAGCTCTTCATTTCCATTCACATTGTAAGAAAGACGAAGTGAGTGAGCTAATGTATGTTTCCGTATCTCATATCTGAGTATCACAGGGCTTTAAATTGTCGTTGTAGGGGTTTTGTGATAATTTACCGCTTTAATCCTCAGCTTCCTTTTTTGATCTGACCATTTGAACTGCATGTTCCAACAGCTTCTAAAGCTGACGGAATTTATTCGTTCGTATCGCCCTACTCATTCCAGCATAATATATCCAATGCACTCATTTCTTCTCGCAACAGCATGTGACACAAAACTCATCATCATTACCGTCAAGACTGCAAATGAAAATTTTCATGTCATAGAGAAACTCTTCTAGAAGGATGTGAGTTGTGACTGTCGTCAAAAGCTCTGAGGGTTCCATCGCAAAGAGAGCTAAAGTCTCACAGTCAGACTCAATTTAAACATTTCCTTTCACAACGGAGGAGGGCAGAATGAGTGTGCATCGGTTCACTGCACTTATCTCTGATATATATACTTATGGCATAGCCTAAAATTTGGACAGTAAAGTTTAAAAAAATTGTATTAAGACTACCAGATCTTTCACAACGGAGGAGGGCAGAATGAGTGTGCATCGGTTCACTGCACTTATCTCTGATATATATACTTATGGCATAGCCTAAAATTTGGACAGTAAAGTTTAAAAAAAATTGTATTAAGACTACCAGAATTCGTTGGAGACGTCCAAGGCTGAAGGCGTGTTCTTTTGAATCGGATTCTGATTGCAGAAAGCACCCTACACCAAAAGCTATAGGTAATCAAAGTATGATACGAAACTTATAAGTTTTAGCTAAAGCTTATATTTCTTGTGAAGTTATCACGTGTTTTATTATAGACGTTTGACATTGCTCTATACTCTAATTTATGAACCATGAAATGTATATTTATGTCTCGAGAGGAGTAGATTTCTAGTTCAAAGATTTGAGAGCGGATCCATGCTCTGTAGATCCTGGCATGAGTTATGTTATGATGAGATTCTGCTGTGCCACCTTAACAATATGTACTCCCTCCCATTTCCTTTCCTGTTGTTGTTTAATGGTACACATCGTCGTCAAAAACTCATCATCATCATCCTACTTGGGATTTTGAATATCAACACGTCATCAGCAGCATCAACTCACATCAAATTTTATAGGGATATAACCAAGTCGCTCCTAATGATACTACTTAATATGAACGAGAGTTGAAAGGCACCCTATGTAAAACCATATCCGTTAATCCTTCACACCTGGTTTTCTAGCAGCATGTGACAGTTATCTCTAATTAGCTGCCAAAGAACTTAGGTTTTTGTGGGTGCATGGACAATTTTGAGCCTGGAACGAACTTTTGGAGCGACGTGAGAATGTCATGGTATTGAATGAAAACTTATTTTATTAAATGTTTATCTACCCCATCATCGAGGTTGTAACCATGTTATCTTTTAAAAGATTACGTGTGTACCTTTCTTGTATACATATTGAGAGCAGAGTGTAATCTGGACAAGGGAGAGCACACAAATTTCAACAAAATCTGTATGACTTTTGCCTTGTTTTTGGAGGTAGAATACAATGTATGTTTCAGTATCCAGCACTTTGTATCTCGGTTATGTAATGTCGATCCTTCAGGAATAACAAGACAAGCAGTCTTTCCTTCTTCTCTTGCCCACTCAGACAATCTTGTTCACTCGTATCGTATCGTTTAGTGACAAGACAATGAGAGTTGACTTGTGCGCTAGTTTATCAAGCGTTTTCATCATCTCTATCAATCGTACGTTGTAATCCCATCGATGTTGTCTTTCTAAGGCATTGTCATCTCATCAAAGTGAGAAGACAATGTAGTGAGGAAACTACAAGAAAATCTTATTTCTCCGTTAAGAACAAAACAAAAAGGAACGACAACATGGACACGATGATGTTGTTGATGATGATGATGAGAAAGACAACGACGACAACAAAAATGAGTGAGACGTAGAGCATCTTGATTTTTTTCGTGATTTCCTCATCAAATCGTCTCTCTTGAGAAGGAAAAAAAAACTAGTAAAAAACTCAAAAAAGGAGAAGAAAAGAGTGTTCTTACTAACTTGAAAGTGAGACTGGTGTCCTCCATCCCCAACAAAATTGTATGAAGTGGGCCGTCGTGTGAGAAAGAAAGCAACTAGAGCATACATATATCGTCATCCTATCCACTTTATGTGCTCTCCAGCTCAACAAATATTACTTAGACTTAATCTTCAATAAGCGCTACATGAAAGGCTGTATACTAGAGCGAAAATATATAGAGAAGAAAATGTTTATTTGAAGCGTTGTAGTGTAAACCATGTCTCGCTCTCGTCTCTTCTCCAAAACTTAGACAGACTTCACATAATCGAAACATGGACATGTGAAGATGATTGCGATGCAAGTGAGGAAGAGATTCATTTGTATTTGTAAACAGGAATCTATGTGCATACACACATCCAAATATATATGTGTGTGTGTATCTATGTTTTAGTCATTTCATCGTAGAGGATGTCGCTGAAGCTATTTATTTTTATACCAGAGAGTTCTCTATGATTCAAGTCAAAGAACGTGAACCGTCTTGTTGATTCGTTGTGAGACAAATGAGACCCTTAGCAGAGCTCACTTTTCTACTTCAAAACATTCTGTTTTTATGGTGTAGCAAGAGCTGAAACGAGACTGTTTCCGTCTTTTTTTACCCACTCTACGTTAAGGATTTATGAGCGTTGGGCTGCACGTTGAGTACGAAAACTATGAGATGAGGTACACACGCTTTGCAGATATGTACATATATAGTTAGTACATACAAAGAACCACACACACATATTACATGTCATGAAAGTTATCAATATGTCCTCAGTATCTATAGCTGATACAAACATGGTCTACAACTATATGGCATGCCCATAAGAGGCTCTTGATTCATGCAATCTAACCAAATGCTTTGCGTCTCATTTGCTTACTTACTACAATGCTCCCGGGTCATTGTACACGAATTACATGACAAAAGTAAAGTCGGCAGTAGTATCAAACGTATCGCAATAACTTTACATCACCACTCATTTACTTTGCATACAAAGGATTAATTTAGTACTGTAAAAGGTATAGGTCGCTGAATGAGTCCATGTTCATTGTAATGGTTTTTTAAATTCTGTGTTGCAAAATGAAAATCCCATAGTGCATCCTTTACTGAAATCATGAGAAGGAACCACTTTTGTCATCGCATTCTGAACTAGCGTAATACGAAACAATAATTCCAATGTATTGCTATTATGCATATATAATACAGTTTCCTCTTTGATGTCATACTACAGGCAGTTATCGGAATTTCTAAGAAAATTGTTTAAAATGCAGATGACACTGGAAGGTAGCGTATTAAAGGTAAGTATTCCATGTGTACAGGACATAGTGGAGATGGTATAAATTCATTTTATTTCCAGTAGAATACAATCACTTTCAGATGCGGTTGGTTTTTTAATACAAAAACTAAGATAAGTAAGTCGTAAGTTACTGAGACTAATCAAGGAGTACAGTACAAAACATTCCGACGATTGAAACGTCTCTTAAGGAACTATACCTTTATGTATTTAAAGACAACATCGAATCACGGCGCTTTATCTTAAAGTAGTACTCTTTTAAGGCAGCTAGATTTTTATTCATGCCGCATTTGTAATACTTTGGTAAAAGAAACTCGCAACGCTAGCTGATTAGTTGATTTTTACTTTCGAGTTTCAAAGAATAAGTGTAATTTGCTTTAAAAAGATGGAAATCTTATTCTCTAACTGGATTCTTTTACTAATTG
>JAANSM010002558.1:0-14745 GCA_036850725.1 Orchesella villosa | reverse complement strand
GCAGTGCTAATACATGCTTTTGCGCTTTATGATATTTTATTCTTAAGTTCCATTCATGTCATCGAATAACTTTTCTTTAAAGTTTCGTCTCAGCTCTCTCTCTCTCTCTCCACCAAACTACCCACACACATCATGACATCACATGCCGGAACGGAAATTCTTTGATTTTAGACACACTCTCTCTCATGCACATGTTGTAATATATAACCTACTTTATGAGTTTGGAACTGGAATAATATTTTATCGCAAATGCTTATGCGACTCAATTCTTCATAACAGAACGGCTCCTTCTCGCATTGCACCCCAATCTTTGCTTCCGGAACGGTGAAATGATGCCTGTTGTTTCGAAGAGCTACCTATAACTTCCTTCCCATCTTCGTACTTGTATTTTGTGTATCAATCGGTTCCTATCAAATTCGAGCCCACATTGGTGGTGATAGCGTATCTGCAAAAAAAACAGTTTTGTAGTTGGTGTCAGTGTTGCTGCCGCTCACTACCGCTGCCTGAGATCCCCCATTCCACAACGATGAGAGGAGTTTGCATGAAATTTCCATGTAAGTCCAAAGTAGTACAAGACGAGCAAAAATAAACTAGGTGCTCTTTCCATAGAACACATTTTTGGTTCCCAGACAGGCATTATGAAGGCTTCACTGATTTCCATGGGATGGATGAGAAACATTCCATCAATTTGCATTTTTACCTTGTTCATCCTCGTCCTATCTTCTTCTTCAGTGACTTACACACAAGGGAAAGGACACAGTACACTACAGCGGAGTAGCTAGCTGGGTTGGGTATACATATATGTTTCTCCATACAATCGGATCAAATCCCTCCATGCTTTTCAGTCTCATATACACACCCTCCTCCAGATGCTTGAATGTTATTCTCTCTCTCTGATTGAATCAAGAAATATTAAATATTATATGTACACCAAGGAAGACAGGAATGTCATCAACTTTTTAAAGAACATATGCATAATGTATTTTTGAATCGTGATCCAAAAAAAAAGAGAAAAAAGGTTATGCTCTCACAAGTACAAGACATTATCTGTTTTTGCAAAGTTGATGTCACCCGCATTATTTTTCATGACTGTAAACTATGCCTCTTGAAGCTTCCAAGATGATGATAATAATGATGTATAGTGGTAGTTTCTAGTGGTTCCTTGTTCATGATATTCTGGAAAATGCCAGCTAAAGTATGACATGTCAAATCCAATGCCATAAAATGGTATGTCATGTTGGCACACTCAAAGCATATTACACTCTCTCATCTCGCTGTGTACAAGAATGAGGGAATATTTTATAGATTTATGATTCAAGAATAGGAATATGAATGAAACAAGACATGAGTGACACCTCATCGTCAACAGGAGCATATGATAAAAGTTATAGGATAGATGATGTTTATAAAGGTTCTTGCTTTCTGAGTTATGCTATTTTATTTAAAGCATGGAATCCGGAAGCAAGTAAAGTAAACAGGAATTTATAAAATCGGGATCAATATTCCAGTCGAGTATGAACCAAAACTTTTGTCCCATGATGGTCCACGTTTACACATATATAAAAAGTTGCAAGCAGGCTGTGATTGCGAGTCAAATATTATGCAGTATAACGGAATCATGCATATTATATACGTGACTCCTTGTGAAATAATATATGAGCAACGCCTCTAGTGTTTCTTTTTTCCTGTTTTATGAAAATCTTTTCTGTAAAAGCTTTTTGAGGAAAAAGGGATAAGAAGGAAAGTTGGCACCCTTCTACATTCATTTTCGTCGACACCACGTCATCATCATTTACACAAGCTTCACAATTTCGTGTGAAAGTCAATGGTCGTTTATTGCCTTCCTTTTCTTGTGTGTGTGTGTGTGTGTGCATAATATAAACTACAATATTTCATTCGTTACATTAAAAGCTGACGGTACGACAGAGAAATAGAGGGAATCAAGTCATGTGAGATATGATGACATGGATGATGAATTCTCTTTTTCGAAAAGAGAAACAAGTCAAATCCTACTGAATGTATTGGGCTATTATGATGCATGATGTGTACTAAGAAACAAGAGTATGTATCGAGGGAAATAGCGGAAGCTATTATACATGTAAAATGTTGGGAATCTGAGATTCATTTGTTTAATGACATGCCTCCTGTCTCACTCTCCATCACTCCTTCCTTTCACTTTAGTTTCCAGAGCTGTTTTGAAATATAATAGGGGAAGGAATAATGGATCAGTAGCAAATGACAATGCCAAAGCAGTACAAAATACAATTTCATGAGTGTGTGGAGTATTGCTAGATAACAGCTTAGCTCTAAACCAACTTGACGATTACCAAGCCTGATGATCAAAATATACTAGCCCAGTAGCTAGTATATATAATACAGGCGATGAGGTAGCTATTATGGTGCTGCTGTAAGTACCACTTTTACAAAAAGGTATATGTATGAACTGCTAATTGATTTGTTGCTTTGTAGTAGTGTGGTTGCATCATCACATCACCATCATCATCATCAAATGCTAACTCTGAGAGACTGGATTTGGATGTGAATGAGGATATAGCGACACTTATATGTCTGGAAAACATTTCCGGGAGTTTGGCTTCATTTCAAGTCAAATTGTATCCCCTTCTACTATTATATGAGCATCCTTTAGAATAACAATTCTTCGAAACTTTACCTATCTAAGTAATACTTAGTTACATGAAGGTATGCATATATACTAGTGTTTATATAATCTAATTCATTAGAGCTTTCGTAACATCGTGTAGATTGCCAGTTTTTGCATCGCCTTGATTAGACGGTGAAAAAATACGTGTCCTAAAACATATCTTCAATCTTATGCCAAAAATTTGTTTTAAAAATCAGTGAAATGTGAAAAAAATTAGTCATCAAAGTAGGGTGATATATTGATTAGGCCCGTTAGTCAAAAACAAAAAATATAAATTTTGGGACACAAAATCATATTTTAGCTAAAATTTACACCAAAATTCATAAAAACGGGTCAAAATAGAAAGAATATTTTAGACAGTCCAAAATATATTACTCACTTATACAATATTCGTAGCATGATAACGGTCGGTTTATTTTTGATAACAAACAAAAGTATGCCAGAGCAAACAAATCCACTCTCTGATTACGTTATAACGTTACGTTCATATTTGTACAATTATTGAATATCTTTCAAACTTAGAAATGCATTACTTAAATCTCTATACGGACCGGATATATGATAACATGATAAGCTTATAGATATTGTGTGCGTGTGTGTACATTGTGATATAGTGGGATAAGATCTTCCATGAATTTAAATGATATGGAGTGTGAGAAAAGTTGTTATTTTTTATTAACTTCAAGCCAAACACCGGCAGAGGCAGGTCATAGGCATGATGATCTGATCTGATAGGTGTGCTATATGAAGCTTTGGTCTTGGTACTTCATTCTTTTATATGTATACCAACGCGGTGCCCTGCAAACTTGAAAAATTGTGAAAAGAGGGAAAAAATGGAAAGGAATTCTGCTTTGTACTCAACTCTAAACTGTAAGTCAAAGTCAGCAACTGTTGATAGCAGTAATAGTACTGTGTGAGACGGATTAACATCATTGGAGCCGATGCCAAAAGAGCTTATCCAATCTCGCACCCAAGCAAAATGCTTTTTTTCCATGATGATGAATACGGGAAGAGAGCCACTTGTGCCAGATTTTTGGCTAAGATTCTACTCAAGTGACTGTACTTTACTATACACATATACACATGTGCATTATGAAAGTCAGCTACTAAGCCTATTTTCACTTTTTTTCATTTTCAGCACATGTTGTTCATCATGTGTGTATACGGCAATATCGTTACGATAATATGAACCAGCAACTTTCACGCAAGCAAAGGAACCATCATATTCTCCAGCAGAGCATAAGCATAATATGCATTGTGAACAACTTGTGTGCCTATTTAACCTTTAGCTACTATATGATTCTACTCAACATCATAAGTATGTACTATATACATGCATTGCATCAAAAATTGAAGATTAAGTGAGTAAAAAGTCGCAAGTTTTCTTAAACTTCTGTACAGAGTGTTGGGAGGAAGCTTAAAGAAGGGAAAAGTAAGAATGGAGTGCATTTAATCATTCTTTTGTAAATCTACATACTCGTATGTCTTGTGTGTATCTTTGCTTCACAAAGTGTACGCAAGTGTCAACAGTATAAACTAGCTCACTTCAACTCTAGGAACTGAATGAGAACTAAAGTAAAAAGGAAACTACAAACTAGCTTCCTCCATCCTTCCTTCCAGCAAGGCCTGCATGTTACATCATATGTGTGTGTGTATGATCCTTAACCGCAGAAATTGAGTCGACAAGCTCAACATTTTTTTGAGAGCACGTTTGAAACCCCTTGAATGCTCTACCACTACACAAAAACCTTATCTGTTATATAATAATGCATGATGATGGTGGTTACATGTACCATTTTCAGGCAATATAAATTGAGTCATTCTCTTTACTTCAAAACCCTGTGGTATATATGTAGTTGCTTCATCTTCTTCTTTTACTGGTATTGTACATGATGATGGTGGTTGCATGTACCATTTTCAGGCAATATAAATTGAGTCATTCTCTTTACTTCAAAACCCTGTGGTATATATGTAGTTGCTTCATCTTCTTCTTTTACTGGTATTGCATATATCCTTTTCCTTATGCTGGTGAAAAGTTTGCCTGAGGCGAGTCTAAATTGAAACTGTTTTGTTAACGAGTGAACTCCATTAGATTGGATGAAAGTGCATATTATATACAGTGTATACGCATGTACTAGTTTGTTGCAATAAAAGAATATTTCCATGCGTATTACGGAGTTCTGACGTGTGTAGTCGTCTCGTTAAGTTGTTTCGCATATATTAAGTTCATCCAAGTTTCATTCATAATGATATGGAAAATGTATCTTGTCTAGCCAGGATAAATGATATGACGTTTGTTGAGTATTAAACTAAATTATGAAAATCCCATGACCATTTATCGGACGACTGGACATGGTTGATAGTGC
Source organism: Orchesella villosa (assembly GCA_036850725.1). Lineage (NCBI taxonomy): Eukaryota > Metazoa > Arthropoda > Collembola > Entomobryomorpha > Orchesellidae > Orchesella > Orchesella villosa. Next base: position 9,717 of record JAANSM010002558.1, on the reverse strand, counting down.
ATGGGAAACGGTTTTCTATGAATTAGGATCGACTTTTACAACTGATATTTTCCTAAGCGATGATGCTTACGTTGTTACTAATTAGATGTTGTAAATCTTACGTGATCAGCACTATATTCATAAAATAAATATTATATTTTCGCCTCCTAATGATTTGCGATTAATCTTTCCAGTAGGGTACCTTCTTTCTTGTAACTTCTACATTCTACAATTCTACTACTACAGTTCTTTTTCTGCTTTCAACATTTCTAATTTTTTGCGCTAGCTAGTGGCAAAAATTTCTGTTTGCACATTCGTTTTTTACATTTTTCTAAAGGAAAGAAATTAATTTAATGGGCTGACTTGAAAGATATTCCCAAAAATAAAAAATGGGTCTGTGGTGATGGGATGTGGTATGTTAACGAAAATATACAAAAAGTAGGAAAAAAAGAAGGGAAACCCATTAAATTGAAACCACTCAGCAGTCTATACAGTCTATATATCCCATCACCATCACCGACATTCATCTAAAACATCGAAACATAGTATAATGCTGTATCTGTATCGTATCCTTTGTACTACATTGTGCCATAATAATAATTATCATCCAGGATGCAAAAGTGAAGTTTTAATGTTGTAAATAGAAGTTTTTTTCCCTTCTCTTCAAAGAGCCACAGAGCAGAAGATGTATCTTGCGTCAAAAGGAATCCTAAAACTGATGTATAACTGTATGTCTCTGATTCTTGCTTAGCATCAGCACGTACGTACAAAAAAACAGGGATTTTTAATGGCAGCGCCGTCGCACGATCCATCCATCCCGGATAAAAATCTTAAGTAGCCATTAACATTGCATAGCAAAGTTTTACGGATTTTCTGCACGAATTGAAATGTAAAACAAGACAGGAAACAAAATCAACAGCGTATAGACAAATATACTTATATGCAATAGGAGTTCAGAGCCAACAGGAGTCTTTGTTTTGCCGCTCATTCAAAATGATTTCATGATTTGGAATGCTGAATTGGAAAAACATGTTATTTCATCTTGTAAAGTTACGCAAAGCCTAATTCAAAATGTGTGTTATGGTTGGATCCAATTCTTGTCTCCCTCTGCCTCTCTCCTCTCCTTCTCTCTCTCTGTGTATAATACTCAGAAGTTTGAGTTGGCTATGTACACGGTGTAGTTATCTTTTGAAACGAGAAAAAAACCTCCTCTCAAAGTATAAACATAAACTTCAGTGGAGTGGATAGCTGATAAAAGCAAATGCAAACATAATATATAGAGTAACGTAACACACAACACAGCAGCAGTATTCAGTAGTAATGATTAGATCAGTTGGAAGTCTTGTGTAGTAGATTGCAAAAATATCAATTTGAACTAGACATTGGAACGCATGTTTGTAACAACATTATTTCTGATTAATGCATGTTTTCATCTCGATTCGATTAAACGTGGATTTTCCCAACTACGCGCTTGTGTGTCGTACATGGCCCACATGTTCCCTGCTCAGCCCAAAACACACAATTTTAAGTCTAACCATTGGAACAAGATTCATGCATAAATATTGAATTACAGACATTCAGTATTCGTTCTCCGAAATTCATTGGTTTTCCGATAAGCAAAACTCAAGATATTTCTCTTTTCGCTGACTGTTTCGTTAGTTTTTTTTGCCCTGAATTTGATACAATAATGTATAATGATACAGTTTTTATTTTTGTTGACTTTGGCACCAACGTTGACTTCTTGACTTCAATCTCCGCACTCTCTCTGTTTTTTATACCATACCAAAGCTTCAGTTTATTGGGAGCACGTTGCACTCCATGCGCTGATTCATTATACGTTGCAACTTCAAACAAGAAGATTTTTTTCTCGTGTTCCACAACATCAATTGAAAAACTCAAAACTGGTGAGGAAGAAAAATACATAAAAACATGCATCTATATACGACATAGGAGAGAATGAAAGGGTTTTATTTTTTTGGAGCATAAACAAATAGTAAGGTATATAAAATAATGCACATGGTTGCATTCTCACACGTTTGAAGTCTATACAGAAGAAGGGTTGCTGGAAATAAAGAATGAAGAAATTGCCATGTTTAGGTTCACTTTTTTTCAGGGAGGTTAACGACAAGTCGAGTAACATGATATTTTATAAAATCAATTTTCTCATGAGGAAGTTACACCTTCCGTTTGCCGTTTCTCGTTTCACTCTCTCTCTCTCTTCCAGGGAGTTACTTATGAGATTTTAGCAGTGTTTTTTTTGTGAGTGTAAGACACACACACATTCATTTTTTGATGCTGCAAAATGTCTTCTTATGTGTGGAAACATTCATGCTCTCATAGCCACATAACATACAAGTTGTTCACTGCGGTTCTTATAGAGAGAAGGGATTCACTCACTTAAGATCCGTGTCGTTTTCTTCTTCTGATGCTAAGTTGGTTTGATGGTGCTAGCAGCAGTGTAAGCAATAACAAGTGAAGCAAAAGGTTTTTCCTTCAACCCATTATAGAAGAATAAAGAAATATGAGTGGGCATATAACCCTGCTTAAGATACAGAGGGAAAAAATATTATCATCATAAAAAGATGAAAAATGAACGGATAAATTTTTGTTGAGGGAGTCCGGCAAAAAATTGAGAGTTCCGGTTTGCCTTTAGCTTCACTACTACTCATCTTACTCATGTGTGTGTACGTGTATGTTAACCTAAGTATAACATCACTCTGATGGTGCACGTACTGCATCTAATATCCTTTTCGGGTATGCGTACATATGGATCTATATACACACACGGCTCATACAAAAAGGGTTAAAAATGAACTATCACTATGTTCATAATATGTATCCATTTCATACAACTGTTTGCTACTGGAATTTCCAGAGATCATGTCTCATGTATGCCCGTCTCCAGCTTTCGCAAACTTCTTCTTTTTTCACTTGAACTCATCTTTTAAGGAGAGGAAAAAGGGTATCAGAGAATGTGAACATTGCAAAGCAAAAGACGCGTGGAATAAGGCATGCATGCCGTGCATGTTTCCTTCAACTACTTTATTGCATATAAAAGTAACTAAAAAGAGAATGAACATGTGTCTGCAATTTTCTCTTGAGAAAGGGAGAGAGTATATATAAGATCATAATATTACAGTGACGAGCATAAAATATATTAGAGTGAATGCATGTCTGCGTATGTGCACATTATTATTATTTTTATGCAAGTGAAATTGAGATGTACTACACTTAACTTCAATCTTTAGTATTAATATATGAGAAGAGAAAGGCAAGGGAGAAAAGGTGAAGTTTGGAAGTAGCAGTAACAAAAGCGCTTGAGCGTTAAACGAAAGACATATATAGTCTGTTAGATATTATGTTGCAACACGAAGTATACTTTGGATATATTGAAGGGACATGGATTTAAGAGACGTCTTTAGATATCATTCAAAAAATGAGGTTGGCTGAGCTTTGAATTACATGAACTATGTCACTTAATAGCGCACACGCATTGATACTATGATGCTTAACTTTGCATCTATCCTTTTTACTACTCCATATATTTTCCTCATCTGCACTCCAGCTTTTGCTTGGCTATGTTTGGGAGCTGGTTTTTGAAGCTTCTCAAAAAATAAAAAGAAGGAAAGAAGACGAAGAAAGAATGGCTTTATGAAAAGGTTCCTTTGACTTGACTGAGAGACTTGTCACCGTCACCTTTCTCTTGCAACGTTGCTTTTCTCCTTCTCAATGAATGAGAGTTGACTGAAGGGAGAAAACTAGATGAGTTAGCTGAGCTAGAAGAATATTATACATATGGAAGGTAGAGCGTAGAGTTTCGTTGGTGTTGGTTGGTAGTATAAGAGGACCGAATGCTCGTAGTATTTTCTTGAAAGAAAAAATACAAAAGATTGAAGAAAAAAGTTTTAATCATGTCCCTTGAGTTTGCTAGCAATAAGTTTCAGCATCATTACCTAGATATTCGAATCGATTGAGTTAGCTTTACTTGGATTAAAAGAGCGACTATCAAAAACGAGTTTAGTTGCGCATATATCTCTCACTTTCTAGTTTTTTAGTTTTGCGCTCCAAATCACGCTACTCATCATTATCACTCATAAACACGGAGGTTTTTGGAGGTTTTTGTAGATGTTCTTTTTGCTTCTGTTTGACTTGTCCTATTCATTAGCGAAGTGCTCTCTTGTTCGGGTGACTGTCTGAAGTGTGTGGCTCATTTTAATATCTGTTGTTTGTGAAATCGGGAAAATAAACTTTTGCTTTGAAAAACAAGATGAAAAGAGAAAATTACATGATGCGCGAATGAAAACATTCATAATGTAATATAATATATGGTTCCATATATTCCTTTCAAAAATAATATACAAATCATTTTGTATATTTAAAAATCTGTGCCTACCTGGTGGGATGAGTAAATAGGAAGTAAAAATATTCAAGAGAAGAATATTTTTTGTTCATAGCCCTTTTTGACTTTATTATGTGTGTGTGTTCTACTTCCAAAAAATGAAATGAGCAGTAAGTGTTCCCAGAAGCATTAAAGTAAAAGGCATTAGTAAGACATCAAGAAGCCCTAAAGTACTCATTTCATTTCTCAGGAGATACTTAAAAACCGAGCCAAAAGCCTTTAAGCAGCATCAGACTAGCATTATTTTTGTGTATAGGACACGCCTAGGCTATCAAGGAGATAGGAAACGGAGAACCTGAGCAGGAGCATCTCTCTCTCTATCTCTTTGTAATACATTCAAAACCATGTTGTTCTCTCTCTCTCTCCAATGTGATTCTTCTTTTTTATGTGCCAGAAACAGACCAATTCTTTTGGATGCTGTGTGTGTCATATTTATACTTTTTTGAAGAATATTACCATAATCATTACCGTGATCATCATCTTCAGCATATGCGCTCAAAAACGGTGTGGTGCTCACCAAAAAATAGAAGAATGGAATATTCCGCATAAAAGCCAAGAAAAAAAAGTACATAATGCTCGCACTTATTACGCGTATGTATTCACATCGTTACCCAAATGGTGTGTAGGTAAGTGTCTCTCGTGTCGTGTCTTCTCTCCTTTTACCTTTGGTGAAAATGTTGGCTAGTTAGTATAAGCAGAATGGTTATCTGCATTAGCTATTTGTAAGCTGTCATCCAATATACTTATGTATGTGTGTGTGGATTCTAATTCGGGAAAATCGTTTGTCACTCGCCTTCACCAAGCGGAAGGAAATGGTAGTGGGAGAAAGCGAAAGTCAATGTCATTTAAAGCCAAAGTCAGTTTCGTTTTCNCAATGTCATTTAAAGCCAAAGTCAGTTTCGTTTTCTACAGTTCAATAACTTTAAAAATACACAATGGCAGTTTTCATATCAACTTCCAAAAAAGGGACAATGCTTAGAGGGAAATAAAGATGACATAAGAGTCGGCTCCTCTAAAAAATATATATATTATATAAAACATAACTAGCCTGTATATATAGGCAGCATATAATACCACAGCGTCTTCCTCTCTTTCTTCCTTTCTTTCATTGCTTTTCGTGTATTATTATTACAAAGTATTATCCCTTTCCATCGTCGTTTTTTTTGGAGTTCCCCTTTATTCATTCTCTGTCTCTTTCTGTTTAAGTTAAATCTAACCCTTTTCAGTCGAAGTTTTTTTGTCTCTTTGGAATTCATCCAAGTTTTTCAGCTCTTCTCTTCAGCTTCTCTCTTGCTATATATGTGTGCTTTAATACATCTCATATAGATTATGGTTATATACACTTGTCTCTTTTTATCTTCGCCTCTCAATGGTAGCTGAGCACCTTGCTTTGGCATGGAATGGAAGAATGCACCTTACTTTCTTCATCCTTTTGAATATTAGACTACCACGAACGACAAACGGGATGGGATGGGATGTCTAAACGAGCTGATACTCTTTAAACAACGGGTTTTTTGTCATTATCATCATCATCATGATACATTCTCCACATAAAGAGTAGACATGTAACATACATATTTAAATTATTATTAGCCGTTGTCTTCATAGATGTTGCGGATGCACTATATATCTTTTACTTTTAGTATCAACACCGATTGCATTCGTATATGTAGTTATGTATGTTACTATATGTATATGAACAGCAATCAAAAATCTATTGTTCTAGCTACAAACGTATAGTGGAAGGAAGAAACTGAATGGATATTAGAGTCTGCAAAATTGTCATTTTATAAAACAACTAGTAGACACTCACTCAACTAAACTGCCTCTGACTCATCTCATCTTATTTTACTCATGTGACGGCTGGTTCAACACTGCCTTTTCACTCTTGCCTTGCATTTTATTCTACTCGGCTCGGATTGTGTATTTGCTCGTGGTGTACTAAAAGCTAATTGATACACAGAAGATAGGAAATGCGTGAAGCAGCAAAAATTTCACTACTCACTTTGTGACGACAGTTGAAAATTGCCGAAATGCAATTGCCCTAGAATGGAATTATGCAGCGCAGAGCACATTACTATATACGTTGTATATGTGTAATTATTACTTACGTTAGTATAAGGTATGCTCGAGTATACGTATGTATGTTATACTGCTTGTTAAAATACATGTATCTACTGCACACGAATACATTCCGCATTATATGTGGCTTTAACAAAAAGCAAAGAACTTCTTCACGTAATTTCCTTGTTCTTCACTTCGCAGTTGGCTTGTTAATATACTTTCTTTTTTTGTTCAAACCCAACATGGAAAGTATAAAAAGGACGAGGAGGATGACAACACAACATTACACTGCAGTAACTCTAAACAGGCGCAATAAAACAAAGACACATTTCCATTTTTATTTACGCTTTTATGTGCATCTGCATCAAAATTGTTTGAAATCCAGTTGCATTGTTTGTTGATAACTTTCTGTGCATATATAACCGATGATATATACTTCAAAGATTCTTTAAAATTATGCATTCCATGTCAGTAACTATGTACTTGAGTGAAATGTGTAGCTCCTGTATGTATCCTTGCAGGTCATTATAATTTTTATTTCTATACACTTGCATATTATTTACTTTCATTTTGTCCCTTTTGTGAAATTGCTAGTAATAGTCAATATTATTTACAAAGGAAGTGAAAACTTTCAACATGACAGAAAAATCAAGATGAAAGAGTTTTTTTCGGTTCAGAGCTGGAAAATAACATTCCCATGTATTAATACCAAGAACAAAAAGTCAATTTTTGTTGAGCGTCAGAAACTCATGACGATGATGATCAACATCATGCAATATTTTGTTGTTTTCCACAATGTGAGTGTTATACAACATACTAATATTACATATTACATACACTCCCGATGGATGTATATCTTTAAGTGCTCTCCACATATTTTGCTATTTCCCTTTGTAACTGCTTTCAGTCAGTTCTAGTTCACTGGAGACGACAACAAAGCAGAGAGTTTGGAAAGATGACAGTTTTCTGTCTCCGAGAAAAAATCGCATGGAACGCAGAGCACGGGAAAAGGAGTCGGCGGGTTGGATGGATATAGTAGATTCTCTGCCTTTTGAGTATTGTTCATGTTCCTAAACGCTCTCTATCTCTGGCATGTTCATGTATGCTTTGTTAGCTCTTAAATGGCATTAGGTTGGTGTTAAGGATATGAAAATAGTGGAATGAATAAAAGCCTACGATGGAGAGCCGAGAGAGAGAGAGAGAGAGAGGGTAAGTGAAGTGAAAAGTGAGCATCTTATGTTTAAGTACGTCACTCGTTGAATTATTACGTTCCGTTTGTAAATACATACTTATATACTTATTGTACAGCTTAAGAACCCTCGATATGAGTGAGTTTCTAGTTGGATAGCAACTTCGAGAATGGATGGAGATCAAGCTTGCAGTTATATATTTGTGACAGGATGGCGGATGTCTTTTTGTATTAATGCTGTAGCCAAAAAATATATGTAATAAAGAGAGAAAAACAATTTTGTAAGGAGAGTAGGAAAGGACAAGTGCGATGAATTAAAAAGACAAGCCCGTAAAATTTAACGTGTTGTTGTTCCTGGTCGTCTTGTTCACATCATTGGATCGGATTACTATTATTTCATGAGGAGATGGGAGGAAAAAGTAGGAGTGGGCTGAAATGTTTTATTAAAATTACTATCACATTTCAATAAAGTCTGTCGTAATCCGAGATATAATTCCGGATTAGGTGGAGCATATACACATTGAATAGTGTCATTTGATTTCCGCCATTACTGTCAAAAGTGTCAAATTAAGGAAGCATCTACGAAGATGATAGCAAAACAACTGGCAATGTGGCAAGTGGAAATACATGTACAATATTGTACAGCATCCGATCAGTAATGTTTTTTGCCATTACGTTTGATGCACAATATGGATTTTCCGATTCTCATATTGCACTAATCCAATGGTCCATCAAATAACAAGGATAATGTGCAATAGCTGGATTTTGCTTCATGATGATGACATGACTGACCATCAGTCATAATTTTCTGTGAAGGGAAATATGTAATAGTAATAACATAACCCTCTCACATTACATCGTTTCTCTTTCGGTAGAAAAATGCATTCCCACTTTCCAAGTGCAACATTTTGACAGTTGTTACTCAAAAAGCAAAGCAAAGTTGGGAAAAAATGAATAAGAAATAGATTTCCGAACCCCGTATAATGCACACTTTTCTGCTCTTAGCTCACAGGATAATGTCCCAACAGTAGTGGCAACAAACGGGAGACTTGCGGGCGCTATATTTTTTTTATTATTTACAAGTGAAGAAGTGTGTAAGTGTGTGTGTGCGCGTCTCACTACTTACAATACACTCTCAGCAAAAGAAAGTATTGTTTTCAGCTGTGGCTCTCCCATCATGGATTATGAAAGCCATTTCTTTTTAGTAGATTGTTTGCTGTGTGCCATGGTTTGTCAGGGTACTCTTTTACCTTCTTTTTGTAGATCTCTCTCCGAAAGTATGTATCTCATTCTCATCTGTTTCGTTTTTATGAGTACACATAAGGAATGTTCACAACTACAACACAAAATACAATCACACACATGTTCACAGCTAATGTATGTACATACGCTTACGCTTAAATTACACCCTTTCACTTGTAATACATTATATGTGCAAGCGAGTGTTGCACGAGGCGAGCTTGTTGCCGACATTTTAAAGACGGCATTATTCCACCGGAAAAATGTCTTTAGCCAGTTATGTAAGTACATTTGCGAGCAAAGATATTCTTCCTTTTATGGGAGTTCTTAAAGTTACATATTATACGTACGTACATATATGTACTATATGCATATTATTACGGAGAACATAAAATACATGTACGATTTGCGTCCGGAAAATGTCTTCATGGTCGTAATGTGTATACGTAATGTTGGTGCATTATGGGCCGATCTTGCTGTAGATTTTACTCTAGAAGATGAAGTAATCATCAAGAAATTGCAGAAAGTAATCATAATTTTGAGAAAGAGACAGCTTACACGAACATTTCCATGTTGAAGCCACACTGCTTATTGTAAGAGTGTGTAGACATCGCATCGCCTCCTCATTTCACCATTTTCCAGACAGCAGTCTTTCCCGTTACGCAGATATAACATCTTTTACGCTAAGAATATATAGAGAATTGAAACGAACTATTGTAAATTGCATGATGATACTTTTCCAGTGGAAAACTGATGGTCTCGAAATTTTGAATCATGAATGAGGCGGCGCAGTGTTTTCCAAAGAAATGTAGGCATTTGATGGGAAACGAATGGGTATGTATACATA
>JAANSM010002557.1:0-14747 GCA_036850725.1 Orchesella villosa | reverse complement strand
TATTCATATGAAATGGGAACATTCTACTCTATGACTAACATTAACAAAGGACAATTATATCGTGCATTTACAATAAATGACGTCGAAATTATCCAATAATGGTAACCTTTAATAAAGGAAAGTACCTTCAAAGATTTCAACCTTGCATTTTTGAAGAAGAATTCCGGTTCCGATAGAAAGTTAAAATACAACGGAAAATCCCCCAATCGTTACAAAGTACAAGTATCAAATGACCATGACCGAAACGAAGATGGAAAATAAGTGGTTAGCTTTTAGCTTAAAAAAACTTGGGAAACTGCTGAGTTGTTGTGGCTTCTCTTTTCTCCGTCATATTTCTTACTGTGAAGCGATGCTATTCTGTATGGAGTAGAACTCCGTATAAAGTTAAGTATGACAGGAGAGAAGAGCAACAACTTTCATCCTCCAAGCACATGTCATCTTTCGTGAAACATGGCAAACAAAAACCAAAGTATTAGGTAAGATGATAGTCTTGTTTATAACTTCTGGGTTTATTTTTTTTTATATAACTTTTATATGCATGTTTTTGCAGCCTTCAACCTAATAAAATATATACTAACTCCAGAAATTTCTGGAAAACAAAAACTTCTCCTAAACTTTTCTCATTTTCGTTAGACAAACGTCAGCCAAATGAAAAATGTAGAAGGGAATAAAAATTCCTTTTGAAACCATCACAATCTCATCAGATTGGATTCTTATATAAAGTTATTCATATTTTTAGCCCTTTTCTCTCAAGAAAAATAGTTACAATCATTACAACTTTAACTTAACTGAACCAGTTCCTTTTACCTTTGAAATTTGTATAATGTGGATTTAAAGGCAAAATATGAAACGGCGTCCACCTATGATGTTGAAAATGTCAAAACTTGATGCTATGAAACAAGGTAATTTTTCTTGTTGGAGTTTAAAACTCAATCATTTGTGAGATTTGAGAATTCCATAATGTAGTTACATTCTTATTCAAATTTTATGTCCAGAGGGAATAAACATTTGCGGTAGATTCAAGATTGCAGATTGTTGGAAAAGCTTACAACTTTTTAACCTCCTTTCCATCATCATCATCAGAGATAAACACAAGTGAAATGGAATGCCAAAATGCCGCATAGATGGTTACATCTATCCTCTCTTCTTTTCTTCTTGTTTCCTCGATGCAATGCAATATATATATGACATGGAAGCTCAAGCCTCCATATGACTTTGACTTGATGCAAAATACCTATGAACTTTAAGCTCATATATCATTCTATGATGCTCGTCATGTCAGATCTCGTACAACATAAAAACGTAAATGATCAAAACTTTGGTGAATTCTAAAGCTTAAAAATAGGCTTGCACGAAACTGAATGAAATTGCAGAATAATTATTGTATTAAGGCCTTTCCACAAAAATTAGATAGAATGGAATTCAATTTGAAATAAACTAGAAATTGAAAACCTTTCAACTTTTTACTTTGCAGTTTAAACTTTTACTGAGAAATTGGATTTGGAACCTTTAGGTGATAGTACATGTTTATTTTCTCCGATATTCAATCGAATTAATATGATGCATTTAGAGGAAATCATTGAAGTTAACTCTATAAGCCTTTTTCCAACTTGAATTGAAATCCATTTTCTCGTTTTTTAATAAATTTTTTACTTAACCTGCCATCAATTATATCGAGGTCGAGAGATCGAAAGGAAATACTAAACTCTCATAAATTATTATGTGCTTTATCTCGTCTAGCATCTAGCAAAGTTCCCATTTCCTTTTGAATTGATATAAAAGTGAATCTTCTATAATCTAGGGAGCTGATGGCTGACGAATTGCATAAAGCTGCAAAAACTAGATTTCACGGGTAAATACTTTATTGTTAGTTCCTGTCGGCTGTCTCCAAGCTATAAATTCTACATAATTCATCAACAGATTTTGCTCAAGTTTGAAATTGAAATGAATTCAGAAGAAATACGTTTAAACTCCTTTCATCAACTGATGCATCATGCATCATATTTCGCGTTGCAACAAGCAATGTTTTATATACTTTACAATTACAACGAAATGCAAATGGAAAATGTAGTGTGATAAAGGGTATTTTTAGAGACGCTGAAGTAATACAGACGATGACGATAATGCTGCAGGAGAACATTGGGAAATGAGCTTCAATCTTCTGAGAACTGTTGACTGTTTTGTGCCGGCACAATCACACAATGGTAAAGCTGCAAGCTGAAGTAATTCTTCATTCTCAGAAGAACTGTGTAACTATACGAAATGAATCAGCTATACAAAACGTCCTAGTTTGTAGTTTTATCCAGAGGGCATTTTCTTATTTGATGACATGTAACTGATAACTCAATTTTTCTTGGTAATTTAGCTTAATATTAATGCTGCTGCTGCTCTGTCTCCTTCCTTTCGCCGGGGACTTGTTATATAACATCCGAAATCCGAATTGTCTGGGTCTGTAGCCTCTAACTTTCAGCGGTAATACCACAATGTTGAAGCATCCATACATTTGGACATTTTTATAAGCTATACGCTTTGATTCTGACTAATTCACCTTAGCGTAAATATTTTAGATTAATATTTATAAACAGGAACGGCGTTGTGGTTTAGCTATTTGTATTTTTGAACCTATTTCTCACGTTATTTTATTATATCCTCAGGCCTTTTTTACATAAATAATATTTATATGATTTTTGATGATGACGCACTTCCAAACGTCATTTTCTCATTATACAATCCTAATCCATTACTTGGTAAACGTAGACAAGAGGAGAAGACAAGACATGATAAATTGACATAAAGCTTGGATGAAATCTTCGTGTCAAACTTGTCACTCTTGAATTTAGGTGACGTGATACGTGATCACAAAGTGAAATTTAATGGAAATGTTTAGTTCCATAACAAATATTATGCCATATGGTTCCAATGCGCATAATCAAGACAGTGAAACTACGCCTTAAATTCATCCACCTCACAACAAAATTAGATAATACCAGATTTAATTACTTTTTATGTAAATCATAAACGAAACAATCTTTCAATATTTACATTATCTCATATCTATACTGATAATTTGCTCCTTCCCTGAAAGAAAAAGCGAAAGAAGCACAAAGAAAAAACTATCTTAATTTTGTCTATGCAAAGAGCTAAGTAGAAATAACACTCATGATTGATTCTTTATCATATCATAAAGTCATTTATGAGCTATCAAGGCCAACTTTTGTTTGTCTCTATAAATATAAATGTCTTTTAAGTGTTAAGTTCATGTACATTGAATTTTATGTGTATGCTGATCTCTCTCAATTGTCAATAGTCTCAAGCAATCATGTTCATTTGTATAAAGAAGTATAAACTGATAGGGAGCGACGATCAACTTCAACTTCTTGCGTCAGCCAGCAAAGCAAAGCCAAAGCCACTTTCTTTTTTCTTGACAAAGTCAAGAACAAACGGGGAGCTCATAAACACCAGCAATAAACACATGCAATCTCCTATATATTGTCATTCAGCAAAGTGATGTGATGTGTGATGAGGGTGCAATCGTTGTATTGACTTGCTCCTTCTTTCTTAGCACTAAACTTTATTGGATTGTAAAAAGGATGACTGAACTACAGAAGTTGAGGCAATAAGGCGAGAGCCAAAACCAAGAGGAGAAGGACGGGATTAGCAAGAAAGATATATCTCAAGAATGATGATGATGATGAATGTCACATCCTTCTTTATGTTCTTACCTCCTTCGATCGTCTCTCTCTCTGTGTTTGGTTTTTGGTTCTGGTTTTACTTGTACTTTGCAGCAATATGAACCGACCTCAACTTCAACTTCAACTCAAGCTTTGTCTTCTGCTGTTGACGTTGACATCATGGGTTATGTGTTATGGGCTTGTTGTTGGTTGTTAGTTTTATTGCATTGCATTGCGATCATCAACGCAACTAGGCTGCATATTATATTATATATATCAAAGTGAATTGAAAGCAATAAAAAGTTCACACATGAATAGAAGAGTTTATATATACTACAGTTTATCAAGTCAGTATCAACTTCAGCTTAACCAACTTCTATGTTATAATTATCATCATATATCCATATCATATCATATTATCGTCTAACATTTATTTCTCCTATCAAAATTATTGCACTATATCGCATTGCATGAGCTGCATGTTGCATTATTGCCCGTAGAAAAGTAGGACTTGAGACTTGAACTGAAGCATAATAACAATAATAATAATCCCTTTTTAGGTTCTCTTCTTTCTTTCTTCTCTCTCTCTCCCTAAAAACAACAACGTGAATCATGATGAAATGCATAATACAAGAAAAACACAATAGTTCAATTATCTCATTGAAATGCATTCCCAAACATACAAATAAACATAGAAATAGTAGCTAAAACTAAGCTCCTATTTACTATACAACTTTTGACTATACTATAAGCATTTGATTCACAATTCACACATGCATACGATACGTATTATCTATTAGCTGGTGTGCATCGTGTGTGTGGCAGTGGCATGGTTTTGTGTGGTGTGGTGTTCTGCAGTGCGGTAGCAACTTCATATTATCCATATTAACTTCGTCATGTTCAAGTGAAAGAGGATGAAATGAAGGAGGTTTTGAATTGAATGCAGTTGAGTTCATGAAGATCATGATGATGATGACACCTTAGAGTATATGTGTGAATTTTTCTCCTTTAAAGGAAGATAGCTCTCTTCGTAAGCCACAACTCTCAATGATAATGATAATGATACTTTTACGCGAGATTTTTTTTTGGGATGCATCCATGCATGCACGCGTTCTCCCCATACATTTACAACGAGGAGGATCAGCATCAACTGATCAACTCAACGTAACCATCACCGTAGTAGAAACTAGTATAAGTATCATCATCAGGATCAGGTAGGTTCACCAATATTCATGTGAAGAATGGAGATTATATGATGACGATGGGTACGTGCTTATAGCCATGTATAAATTGTATATAGTAAATAGGGAATTTGTGTTTATAGTTTTATACCATTGCGTTTTGTGTTTTGGTAAACCAAATCTACGTTACAATCTACGTGCCACGTTGAGACTGATAGTGAGAATGAGGATAATATGTAACGTAACGTAACTTTTGCGTTTCTATTTGAAACTTTGAAGGTAAAAGGTAGAGCTGCTTAGATATGCATATAGGCTATGTAGGTAAAGATGAAAGATATGCGGATGTAAATGAATAGGTTAGACTTGTAGATAGGAGCGGAGCGTACTTATATATTGTTTCTTGCATCTGCAACCTGCATTCCTATATAGTTATGTATCGGATTGTTGTGGTTATGTTATGTTATGTTACGAAGAATGACAGGTGATGTGATGCAGGCATTAAGCAAGGCCTGGCCTGGGTAAAAAGTAGTATCGAGCTAGATTGAGGATGTTGCTATTACCCCATTGTCTACATTCAACATTGCATCGCAATGTTCGTACCAACCAACATCCCACCAACATCCCATAATCAGGATCAGAGGAGGATAAATCAGTGCGGTGAGAATGGGATGGAGTATAGGATAAATGTACACAACACAAAACACAACCCTACTTTACAATTACAACTTTACCTTGTTGAAAAAGATATGTCCACATATGTATATTTTCCTTAGCTTTGTGTATATATACGATATGTATATTTTGATGTAGTGTTTTTATTAATCATCATCGTCATCATGTGTAATGTGTGATATTTCATATTGTCTGTGAAAGAATGAATAGAGTAAAGTTGTGTGTGAGTGTTGCGTGCTTATATTTACATATACTTTAGGAGTAATATGAAATATAGGGGAGATTTAAGGTAAATGTGAATGGGAATATGGAAAATGCAATCTTTTAAATTAAACCTATTATATATACTTACAACTTACCTCTCCTTCTCCTTCCTTGTGTACTCTATAGACTATATTGGTAACCTATAAATACATATATCTACAATGTATTGTTTTGTTGAAAAAATTACGTGAAACAGAAAAATTTATTTTGAAGCCAGAAATGAAATGAGCCCATCTCCTCGTCATCATAATCATCATCATCTTCTTCTTCTCAACTTTTGTGAGTGAGGAACATGAGCATGATGATGATAAATGTGTGTTTGTGTGTGTGTGAGGATAAAATGTAAAATGTAAATAGAGATATGTGCAATAATAGTACATTAAATTTTTATCAGATTCAAAAGCAAATCCATTAGCGTGTGTGTTACGCAGTTACGCTGAGTGGCTTGGCTTTGGCTTTGGCTTAAATGAACGTAACTTTAGGCCAACAACGTCAGGCTAATAAAGTCAGTGTTGTGGTTTGGTTTGCGTTTGGTTTGATGACTGAACTGACAGAAGAAGAGGAGAATAATACTATATACATATAAATTTACGTATAAATACATTACATATACATAGCACGAAGATATATTCTAAGTGTTCAGAGAGTTGCTGAATGGGAGTTAATTTGTGTGAGAGAAAAAGACGAGCTTTTGGCTTTAACTGTGCTATGTGTAATAGCACACGTTTTAAATAGTGTAATACGAGCCCACATCCATATATCAGATAATGATTTAGGCTCATCAACATCATCAAGATCACTATTGCAATCAACTTAACTCAACCTCTCTTCTTGGTAATATTATAAGACATCATAATATATATATAACCATACAAATGAAAACATATAACACACGCCTTAAGCCTCTCTTCTTCTTCATTCGTATTTAGTTAAAACTTTAAAAAAATTAAGTTGGTTTTTCATTTACTCCTTTTTGTTCGCACTTTTTAAGGTCTTAACTTATAAACGTAAAAAAAACCAAGTGCATAATATATTCATATTCAATCTACTTCACTTCAGCTTACTTTTTAGTGTTTGGGTTATATATACAATTGGATTATGAACGCATGTTCTTTTGTAAACATTTTTATAATGCTTTTGAAATGTGGGATAATATCTCACTACTTCTCTGCAAAAACAAACGTCTTCTTCCATCTATCTTCCACCTACTTTTGTCTTCCACCAAAAAAATAAGTGCACCCAGGACCCAGACCCAACTCCAACTTTAATGTGTTCCTGCTCTTCTGCAACGTAGAACGTAGAGATAGAGATGCAGATGATGGGCATATATAGTAGCTATTTCTTGTAGTTCTCTAGGTCTCTCTAGACATATGTTCTGGGTGCAAAAATATTTTATCCTTATTGAAGCATAAAAAGACATGAGGGAAACAAGAAGAACGTAATACTTTTTAAGGTATATTGTAAATGTATGTTATGCACACAAATAAAATTCTTCTTGTGTAGAGATACATACAACATTGAACATACCTAAAACTATTTCCATCTCCATTCAGCTGTGTGTTCATTGCACTACTCATTGCATTCCTTCAAAACACCATCGTATTTATCTTCAGCAGCTACCTACTCTTCAGGAGGAGGATATTGGATATGGATAAGGTTGAACATTGTGTGTTTTCTGTTTTGTTGAGCAAAAATGCAAATGAATATAATGTGTAGCAATCCAGCTGAGATTCTGTTTCAACTTCTTCAACTTCAACTTTATCATCATCAATAACAAGGACAAGACAAGAAGAAGAAGTTTAGAACCGTTTTTTGTAAAAACATTTTTCTATTTAGATTATTGCACATCCATCACGTTCATTACGCTTTTACAAGAGTAGTTTTTATTCTTTATTCCCTTCCCTTTTTCATTTTTTGATTGTGTCGATGTGATGTTGACTCAAGTGAAGGAAAGAATGTGAATGATTGTGATTTGTGAATAAGAACGAGAAGCATTAGCGGAATTGGTAAATGCAATTCGCATTTTTAGTGGTGGTGCAATACCAAAGTTAACAGCAGCCCAAGAAGAAGAAGGGGATATTGCTTTGGTTTTGGTTTGCTAATGAGAATGCACGAAAAGCACACACGTCACACAGCAGTTCTTTTGCATTTTCTTCCGAACTTCAACATTTTCCCATCATTTTCTTATTTGGTTTGTCTTCTTGTGCAAGGATGAAGGAAACGTGTTGAGTAATGTTTTAACTTAAGTGTTTTTCGTGGATATTGGGTTACCATTCATTCAATGTTCAAATCATCATCATTTTTTTGTAAACAACGAGAAGAATGAAGAAGAAGCCACTTCATTTCCATCTTGTTCTTCTTCATCGCTAAGTGAGTGGAGAGTTGGCAGTGGTGCTTGGTGAATGCTGACTGTTTGTTTATTCAGTGGAAACCTCGATTCCAAGAATTTCCCTTTGAAAAAAACGGAGTGACGTTGGATGTTGGATGTTGGATGAGTTTCGAACGAGGAGGAATGTTTGTGTGGCATGTGATTAACGAGGAGGAAGAAGAAGGAGGAAGTACTGCTCTTGTTTCGAACGCACAACAAGACGACATCCGCATCATTCGAATCCAACATCATCGTATCTTTTCAATGTGATACTGATAATTTATTCGAAGTTTTTTGCTCAGTTTTTAGTTAGTCAGGTGTGGATCTTGATCTTCCGGATGTTTTAAATTGTTTGGTTGCTATTTTTACTTTACATTCAACATACAATTCCACGTGACATTCCTTTTGGTCTAATTCTGCAGTTAAGTAGATGAACGGACGTGATTCAACTCTTAAGAATGTAAACAAAAGGTTCTAATGTGCTTGCTAATTGCAATTGTCGGCAACTGTTTTGTGTAAATAAAGAAAAGTGTGGTAAGTGTCAAAAAGTGTGCGTGTGGTACATGGACATCCAAAACTCTGAGAAGATGGAAGATGGTTATGGTCAATTTTATTATTTGATTTTAAAAACACTTGACTGGATTGGATTGGATTAAAAGCAGCTTAGTCATCGAAAACGAAAAGCATTCCAAATCTAATTTAATTAATAATCAACAATCAAGCCAAAAAAACTTCCAACTTAAGAAGAAGGATTCCATTAGGAGGAGCGGATAAGATTTTGTAAGAAATCAGGTTAATTCTAAGAATGTTGACGTTGCATTATCAATCTGACTGAACAAGCAGTATTTTAACCAAAAACTTATTAGATAACATCTGACTGATTGATTTCTAATGCCAATTGATAATTGAACTTTAATCATCCAGTAACACAAAGAACTTGTACTCATCATATCCTCTGACATCTTATCTTGTATGATAAGAAAATGCAACTAATTACAATCAAAATCTTCAAGATTTAAAATTTGAAAGGACAAACTNATCTTCAAGATTTAAAATTTGAAAGGACAAACTTATAATTATCATGATTATCCTAAACAGCTGACTGTAAAACTAATTACATTTTATCATCTGCCATCGGTGCCTACCAGACTACCTTAAACGAGTTAATTGTTATTGTTAATGAGTCTCATTAATTTTTTGAAATATGCAAAAACGCCGTGTCATGTTTGGCAATTAAGTATTAAGTCGTGATATATTTCGCCATTTACTGAGCAAGCGCGTGTATGTGTCATCGTCATCCGTCATCCTCAACTGAGGTTCTATTGCAAAAAAAACTTCTTCCATCTTCAAATTTTCAAAACGTGGCTTGTTGCAACTTGCAACTCTTGGTGCCATTTATATTCTGTAAGTAATTCGTAGTAGATTTGCAACTTTACAATTATGTACCGCTCGTCTGGTCAGCTCATTTGACGCCAATTATTACAAGAGCGAGTTTGAAGGGCGTCCAAATTTGGTTTTGAATTGGATGTTTTTTTCTATCCAAACAATATTATAATTTGTTCATCCGCTCTGTCTTCATTTAAATTCACCATTCATACAAGAAGACCAAGACAAAAAGCAAGTTTTCTTCTTTAACTAAAGGAAAACTGACCAATAATTTAGTAATTTCTGTGTTAGAAAGTGGGAACGTAAAGTAAAATAGTGTAAAATGCATAGGTATTATTGTATGAATGAGTAAATTGTAATTGTGGTTTAAAGTTTAAATCAAATCATTGTCTTAAGTTTAAAGCTGACTTTACTTCTCTTGTTAACCACAACTTTTTTCGAAGGAAGGAGCGACTATCAACTATATACTAACTACTTCTCCTCTCAATCTCATATTTGTAAACTCGCTCGGCAACATTCAACCATTATAATAGTAATAATAACAAATCATCAGGCAGTACTTAAGTATTGAGTCGAAGACGAAGTCAAAGTCGAGTTCCGTATGGGATTTAAAAAAAAAAGTCTACAATTTACATTTAGATTTACCTTCTTCTTCGTCTTTGCCAACGACGCCAACTTTATTATTATTTAGCGAAGAAGCAGAAGCTGAGAAGGAGCTTAGCCTATTCTTATTCTTATTCTCTCTCCCCTTCTTTCTTCTTCTTGATTTCAATCAAGGTCAGTCACGCCTGTTAACTTTATAATATTGAGATGAAATGAAATTGTAAATTGTAATTGTAAGTTTAGTTGGGTGCACTGTGCAAATGTGCACTACGCTACATTACTGAAAAACCACGGTGCACTAAAAAATTAAATGATATGAGTGATGATAACATACATAACAAAGAAGCCTTTAAACTTCAGTCGACCGATTAAACTGTCTAGCGTGTAATGTATAAACTGTAATGAAGATGCAGTGCAAAATGTACAACTAAAGCCTAAAATTACAAAGGAGCAATCAGCAAAGGCTCTCTTTTCTCATACAATATAATACATAGTTCTTCACACTTGCACTATTTAAATTGAGGTATAGGATTGAAATTGAAATTTTTTAGGAACTAAAAAAATATCTATAACAGTTATTTATGGTCTTGATTCAATAGAATTGAGGGGAAAACGTGTTTAACTGTTGGTGGTTGGAGTGGAATGTGATACACAACTCTGTTTTATTTAGTAAACACACGTAAAGGTTTGTGATCTTGATCATTGTAGTTTTAACTTGAAAAGCTTTAGTATAAATTTTAAAAAGGAAAAAAGTAGAAGCGTGCCATTTGTTATTGTGACAAATCAGTGAATCGGAAGTATTATACGCAATAACGCAATAGTTGTTAGTGTAAGATGTAAGAAGGTGTTAAGGTATGTTGTTCGCTTAAAAGTTTAAAAAAAATTTAAACCGAGAACGTTATTTATACAATTTAACAATTCCGAAAGTGAAAGCTATATGCATAAGTATTTAAAGCACTACACTAGAATAGATAGGATATTCCAAAATTAGCATTATGTATGTTAAGATTTTAGCTACAAAACGTAAAAGCTGGCAACTGAAAGAAATCTGCATATCATCGAATTCCACAATGAAGCTTTAAAAAATAACGTCACAAGTTAAATACTGATAATGCGCTGGTGCTTCTGTAATTAAAAACATTTCTCATCTTAAATTCTTAAATAAAAATAGTATTTATAATTGGGGAAGTTAGCGAGTATTTTCAAGCAAGCCTTACATTGGAACAAGGAAAGTATAATCATTGGTAAGTACAAAGTAAGTGGTGGGCGATTTTGACTTTAGGAAAGTTGTAGTTGTAGTACCTTAAAAATGTCATGTCATAAGTAAAAACTGCGTTAATTAATGAATTAGCTTGTTATTGTTTGGTTGAAACCATAAATTACTCTTGCAGTTACACTGTATTGTATTTAGTATTGTTTTAGCTGTCACTGAGTCACTCTCTGATGAGTCTGAGACTGGAATTATAACACTCCACGTCTACTTAACTTATTTTCCCTTGTCAGTCAGTCACTTCAATTTAATTTGAGAATGCTTTCATACTAAAACTAAAATCATATTATTTCATTTCATATCTATATAGCTATGGAGTATGGAGAAGAGCAGGAGATAAGTAATACAGTCACAGTATTACTGTCGGCATCGGCTGTACTGTGTCACTTAAAAAATTCTCACCAATATATTCAATGAGCATTTTCCTGTAGATAAGTCGTAGTCGTACGTATTAATCATTGCGATTGTTTATATATTTTTATGTTTACCTATATGACGCCCTACCTACGACTACCTCGTACATCGTGTGATTAACTCGAAAAACTAAACTGTGTGATACTTTGGTTTTGGTTTGGTAGCACCCAAGTGCATGATACTTGACATATAGTTATGTTTGTGTTTGGCTTGTTCAATTTTTTTTTCCGCATGAACTGAAGATGCATGCTAAACTAGTACTGAGTATATATAAACGCTTATTTACAGAGATTAGATATATGTGAGGAATGAGGATGAACATTTCTTTTATTGACATTTGTTCAACAGGGAGGAAGAAGAAGGATACTTTTTTTACGTGTTACATCAACAAACAGCAAAACAAAACTCCCGTCGAGATCTCAAAACGTGCACCAATTACATCATTAGTTTTGTTTTAAAGACAGCTTGGTTCTCAGTTGTCACATATATAGCCAGAAAAGAAGCTAAGAATGGTGATGTGTACTCTGTGCTGAGAGTGGAATAACGTGTAACATTCACAACATATCATCAACATGAGATGTGATGTGATGTGTGATAACGGTACATAATGAATGTAAACTGGGTACATGTAAAAAAAATTCTGGTGTTGTCGAGCACGTTCGATTCAGGTACAAAGTAATTAGACTGGAAATCTGTCGTCAGCAGTGGGATATAATGGTGTGGTGGCAACATAAGTTGAAAGTTGTAAAAAACAAAAAAGGAGGCAGTTAAAAGAGAGTAAAGTAGCTACTGAATTTGAGCTGACACCATTAATATCACATTCAACATTGCAGAAAGAAGCATAATTTGTAGATATATATCTATAAAAGTGATTAGAAGTGAAGAGAAAAAAAGACAGAAAAGAGAGACATTCATCTCCAATCCATTTTGCACGGAAGAAGAACTAGTATAACTAGATCAGATCTTATCTTTCGAGGAGAGTGTGGTATGTTGCTAAAAACGTTACAAACTAAAAATAGCGTACATGGAAACCCAGTGCATGTGCGGCGTGGGAAGTGATAGCAGTCTGCTACTACCCGGTAGGGAAATGTTGTGAAAATGTGTGTGGGGACGCGGTGACGAATTAGTGANTACGGTAGGGAAATGTTGTGAAAATGTGTGTGGGGACGCGGTGACGAATTAGTGAGTTGTTTTTACCTGTGCAAGAAGAGTGAAGAGGTTATTAATTTCACTTCTTTACATCATCGCATCAGCTCAAGGCTCAGCTTCAGGAAAAAAATGACAGCTGCAATGGGTTCAGCTACAACCTCCTCCACAGCAACGCTTCCATCCTCAACATCTTCATCTTCTTTGCTCCCCTCCGTCCCAGAAAACGTGTCCTTGGTCCGCGTCGCTTTTGACTATGAGTATGACTATAAGACTCGAAAAATCGCGGTGAAACAAGGAGAAAAGTTGTACCTCCTCCAAAAAACGAATCAACACTGGTGGAAGTGTATGAGACCTGGAGTGAACAAAGCTTTTTTTGTCCCTGCTCAATACGTCATTACTCTCGCTGAGGATGATAACAACAAGAAAGATGGGACTGAGAACGAGAAGAGATCCACCTCCTCCGTTGACAGCTCTAATAACAGTGGAGAAAGAGTGCCTAAGCCGAGGAAATCCATTTTCAGTACTTTTGAGAGGCTAAAAGAAGCTAAATCCAAGCCTGTGGTTCCTAGTAAAAGTAATAAACCTAGTAATAATATAAGTAGGAATGAAGGAGCTCGAGCAAGTCACCGAGTTGTCACTACCAAAGAAAAATCACAAAATAATCACATTCTTCATCATGATCGGAAGGCTGGATCTGGCTCCTCGCTAAGACTGAAAAATTGGTCGGCAAGTTTAGAAGAGTTGTCTAAGCAGATTGTGTTCCCAGGTTTAACTTCAGAGTCTGTCGTGGATCTCACTTCATTATCAGCTACTAAAAATTTCAAACCTATTTCTAGTAAACATGTGGGCAACTCACCGTTGCCATCTCCGCTCCCATCCTTGGGAACTAATGAGAGTGGCAGTGGGAAAATGGGGGGAACTAAGAAGGGGAGTGGGGGAGGGAGTAGTGGGGGGAGTAGTGATGAAAAATTTCATGGGATCAACAAGTGCCTCAGTTTTCGTAATCCAAATTTTGCTAATAACAATAATGAGGAGAAGGGATGTCGGACAAATGAGAAGAGTAGTGGTGGTGGTGGTGGTAGAGAACGCGCACAGTCCTTAACTTCTCAGGTGGACTCGCCAGAAATGAACAAAGTAAGCACGAAGCTCCACTAATAAACTCTTATTTCATTTCTTTATCTCTTCTTTCCCATTCCCGAATGTCGTGCTTGAACTTCTAATTCTAATTTCTGTATAGAAAAGATATATACGAGTATATTATACGTTTGCGTAGCCTTCTTCCTCTTCTTTCTCGCTAATTGTTTAGCTTTTTGTAGTATTTTTTCTCTCAAGTCACAAGTGCTCTTGCTAGTCTTGCTCTTCTTCCTCTTTAGTCTTTACTGTTATCTATAATACCACCAGCTTTATTGCGGCGGAGGAATGGAATGTCCTTCGAATCTTCGAACAGTAATAATAAATCTCAACGTTAATTTAATGCATGCCCTTGCCACATGTTCTATATGCTTTTCACGTTTGTAGTTTGCTGTGAATGTATAAAACAAAAAAATCCATTCCACAAGTGTCATATTTCAAAAAGAATGAGAGTGTCGATGTTGAAACTGAAACTATTGAATATATATTACAATCACGCTGACTGAATCAGCTTACAGCATAGCTTTTGAATGAGTTTTTTTACCACTTGCATAAACAGTGAAAATGTATTATTTTTAATCAACTGGTTCACCATATTTTCTGAAATGACTAATCAATGTATTCAGCTGCACGTACGT
>JAANSM010002556.1:0-14749 GCA_036850725.1 Orchesella villosa | reverse complement strand
ATTAATCTACGGGATTCTAAAAACCCGATTAATCATTAATCATAATCATTGTCTGCAATTAAATTAAAAATTAATCAATAATCAGATTAACAGAAAAATATGAAAGTTAATCTTTAATCATTAATCAATCAACTAATATTGAATGATTACCCAGCCTTGGTAAATACTGCAAGCGAGACTTGAAATTTGAGTTTGATTCGATACAATATTGTGTTTTTTATCATTACAAGGAGTTTCTGGTTCATTTCTAGTCAATAAACAGAAAAACAAAAAAAATTGTTTTTTTGAAAACGATGAGAAGGGGGGACCCTCCTCACTTAGATTTTTCACGTGTTAATTCTCATAAGGTTTGAGCGCTTTGTGCGACTTGAAATAAAAACCGTTCCCACGGCAACGGGTATTCCCATTCAGACCTCATATTTTGCAGTTAGTTATTATTAACTACTACCTACATTATCTGAAAATATCTTTCGATTCCGTGAGATACAGGGTTCGAACTTTGCTCGTTAGTACTGTTTCCATATATATGTAGGATGTTGATATTTATGACTTGCTAACGATCAACGACCTGTTACGTTTGCTAGATGTTCCACTGGCTTACTAATATGATATATGTTAGACAAGTGAAGACATTCCGGACATCAGACAAACTTGCATAAAAAAGTAAAACACAAAAAAGTTTTTACACTTATAATGAATTCCGAGTGGATAGATATACAAACCATGATAAAAAAGTAGCCGTTTTTCTTTCAACAAAAACTAACTTCCTTTGCTAACTAGTTCTTTCTTGTCTCTAAGTAGACGAGTGGTCTTTAGAGTAACGTCTATTTCCCATAGCTTAAAAATACCATTAAAATGCATTGTCAGAAATGGAGTCTATAAGGATTCATTGACTAGAGTTTCATTCAAATTTGTCTCTTAAACTACTATTTTTTCGTAGTAAAGGAGTTCAGAATCTGGTCCCCCTTAATTAAAGCATAGTAAAAAAAATTTTATAAATTTTAGATAAAGTAAGAAAATATTTTGGTTATTGCATAAATCTTTCTTGCTGTTTGGGCAGCGCAACTATGTCAAGCCTTTGTCGATAATCTGAGGAGATGAGCACTTGTTCAAAACACGAACTAGAATATGCGTGTCTTATTTGGAACTATATTCATGATATCGAAATTAGTGTTGTTTGAAATTTGTGTGCTAAAATGAAAACATGTCATATCCTCAGTAATTTGGAAAAATAAATTATAACCAAGTAATTGCGTACTTTAAAAAAATACACGCTTTAGGCACTGATCAAAAATTGGTTCCTTAGTAAATTTAAATTAATACAATTTCCATTTTCTAAATTTGGTGCTGAAGAATCTTTTGAGACTAACAATGAAAGCTTGACAACAATGTTGCAACCACAATGCGAATGTCTGTTTACAATGAGTATAACTGAACATTAAATCAGATTGATTATTAACCCCAAGTGAACCCAAAGCTGGCTTTTAGCGGACCACATCCTTGCATTTATGATTTTAAGTAATTTTTATAAACACTTTTGACGTTATGCATTTTTTCTAGCTAGGATACGGCACAACCATGAACCGGCCTTTCTTATGAATCCGTCAAAACTTCAAAAACCTAGGAAATCCCCCTACAGGAGAAGAAAGGTGACAATCAACGATAGTTAAAACAGTTGAGAATGAAAGATAAACAATCAATGGCTCAAGAAAACAGAAATGGAATTCAAACTTGCACTCAAATTTATCACGCGCATGAAGTGCTGTGTGACCGGAAGGTGTGGTACTAATTTTATGTTAAAGGTTACCTACGCGTAGTTATTAATATATTTACGCCCAGGGAATGTATTTTATTGATGTTAGAAACAACTAGAATCGTCATTTTGCCGGAACATTGCGTCAGTCAGAATCAGCCACAATTATAATTTTCTTTTTTATGATATCTCACAAATTTACTATATTTTATGGTTTAAAATACTTGCTTGCATCAGCTATAACCATGCAATTATACTTCTTTATGTTGGCCGGTTGGTTAGATCGGAATTCACTGGACTGATTGGTTTCGTAACCTTGATTTCAACATATCATAAAATTATTTAAGAGATTCTACTGCGTTATATTGGAAGGCTGAAAGGTGATGTATCAAGTGGATTCTAAAACAATACGAATGAATTATTAATATGCTTTATTAAGCATACATAATATGGCGTACAAAATGATGGGATAAAACTTATCAATCTAAACTCTTGCAACTCAAATCACTGTGTGGAAAACATAAGTGTATATGACTGTCTTTGTTTCGAGTCATTTTGTCACGATTTCAATAATGTACGATGAAACCCAGCAGCGAATTTGATTGGTTAGGTCTTCATAAATGTATGCAAAAAACTAGGGTAGCCGTTTTTCGGTTATTTCCTTTTCAAACCGGTTTAAAGCGGTTTCGGTCCGGTTTTCGGTCCGGTTAGTAGTTCTAACCGTAAACGAAAACCGCGGTTATGGTTCGGTTTTCAAAAAAGTTCACAAAATATTAATAAATAGAAGGCAATTGAAATTATTTCGAGTAAATACGAGTTTACAGGGTACCAGGCAGCTCTATACTTAATGTTTTTCATAATTGAACAAATTGGCATACGTTTTAGAGGTTCCTTATAACATATTTCATGCCTGAATGGCCCTTAAACTAAATGGTTCTGTGTTAAATTATATAGGCAATTAGAAATTCCATTGAAACCGGAAAACCGGTTTCGGTTCGGTTTTAACTTGCAACCGTAACCGGTTTCGGTTTCCTGTTTGGACCAACCGAAACCGAGTACGGTTTGCAACCGAAACCGGAAAACGGCAACCCTACAAAAAACTGTACCACTAAAAAATAATAACAAGGGCTGATTACGATTATCAATCAACTTTTTCACAGTTTCAATACACAACTTCAATATAGCATTGCACACAATAATAGTTCCCGTTGTATGTATTTATGGGTCCCTGAAACCACTGTGCCTGAATTAGCACACTACAAACGACCGGTATATACTACAGAAATAGTTTTCTAGTATTTTGTGTGTAACAGTCAAATATTATCCGACACAACAGTCGAACTCTTCATACAAACCTTCTCAAACTTACACAGTGTTTCTACATTTTATCAGTACATCTTTTTATAGAGAAGGGAAACTCTGCAAATAAAGAAATCTACTTGCTACGGTATTAAGTGGTGGCTTACATAATGGTGTTTTTGGTCCAAAAAGCGTATAACAAAAATGATGATGGAAGGGGGTTGGATTTACTCTTAGCTTTGGCCATGAATTCCTACCTGTTCAGTTCATCCTTGGCAGTGGGCAGAAAAGCATTATCTTCAAGGAGATAATTCCACGTAATTACGTATTACGTGTCCTGAGCCAAGGACGATGAACTGCACGAACTTGGGTGCCAGGTTATTTTAAGAAATGCCCCAGGCAGATCTGAACCCCCGCACTCATGACAGTAGGAGGCGGGTTTCTTCCTTAGGAATGATGGCATACGAGTATGGTATAGATTGTATTGTGTACTGCAATTACACAATATACTGTGTATATACTGATAATTGTGCTTCACCGGTATGTTTAGTATATTTGTAATTTTTTTAAATATTTACTCGATTTGATCAATGGTCTGTAAATTTTCTGATTGGTGCTTCGATCGGGACATTTATATGTAGCTTCTCCGAAAGAAATTGAAATTCATCAGACAATCCAGTAGAAATTGCGTTTACTTGGATCAATCAATTCATTTCTGCACATGCAGAATGCTGATTCTTTAGATTGATTGACTGCTACTCAGTTGTTTAAGTACATATAACTAACAGCATTTCAAATCTAGCATGATTACAATTCAATGGTAAAAGCTAAGCTCCACCAACAGTGACGTATGTGCGACATAAGTTTGACAGGCGAATACGCATTACAAGCTACCCTATCGTTCCTATCTATACTTATAAACCCGACGGTTAGAGTTAAGGTCATTCCATTTTTAATGTCAGCGTTCTGATTGGATGTTGGATTTTATATTTTGATGCATCTAAACACCGCTGAATGACACAAACAAACTACAATTAGTATGCTACCAATTAAGAAAACTGCAGATTTATTCAAGGTTCGAATAGGTCTATTGGAAAGGATTTTTCATTTCATCCAACTAATACGAGTCCCAAATTGGATGTAGTTAACGTTTGTAGCAATCAATTTATTAACAACTGCAAATGAACAATGTATACATTAATTGTATCATTGAACATTTTTTCTACAAGCATCTCATTTTTGGGTCCCAAACCAAGAATCGTGAAACCTTTTATCAGTATACAATTGTCGTCATTTGCAAATAATAAAAGGAAAGCAAAGCATTTGAAAGGTGGGTCCATATATTTGTAATACTCTCTGAAAACGTAATTATTTGCCTCTGGAAAGTATAAACTTGTTTGGTTGACGTATAAATATTCCTTTTCGTGGGCTGGGGCTGAGTGAGGAAAACAATTATTGGCACAGTGACGGCAAATGCTCATTCGACGAATAGATTTATTGCAGAAAAATTTTTCAGGTTCTATAATGCAGACAAAGTTTTGCTTATATTCTTTCTCAAGCAGTAATAGGGTCAAATGTCTGTCACATCTCTTTTCTGTTAAACGAAATGGGAACACGATCGCTTAACGTTGTCGAATTGATAAAATGAAACGCTTGTAGTATTTTGAGTATCAAATTCAGATAGACTTCAACTGGACCTAAAAATGGTGATACATTTGTAAGTCCATTCGCTTCAATATATGGAAGAAGAGATGGTTTATATTAATAAATGTTTTAAACCACTTATCTCCCGTTAAAATTAATTTGAAACATGTCTAGTGGTTGGGGAAAGGTCAAACAATATAAGAAGAGATGGTCTTTTCATTTTCCAAACGTTTTTAATTCTGTATTTGTGCTTACTAGGAAGATTGGTATACGCAATATCCTTGAAACCTATCAAACTGTTAAACAATGCTGGTAAAATAGAGTACGCAAAGCAATTTAATTCTGTGCGTGTATTGACCAAACCTTACCTTCTTTTAAATTCTTCCGGCATTTCAATGCACAAAGCCACTGTAGTTGGCCTAAATTTTGCAAAACTATCCTCAACATTTGTACTCGAATAATGGTTTATCCAGACTTCTCATTCTTTAGTAAACGAAGAAAACTAGAAATATATGAAAAGCTAAACGTTGCCGTATCCCTTATATAGTTTTCGTGTAGAATCTTTAAAAAAAAGAATTAAAATATCGGTCTGGAATTGCATCAGTCTTGCTAGCCTTAAAATTAATTTTTTTGTGCATCCACCCGATGGTTCATTCAAAGTTTTGTCGGATTCATGGCTGAGCACCTCATTTGCAGTATAACTTTCAAACTGCCAATTGCGGACTTGCGAAATTATCACTTGCTCGTTTTCTTCAAACGTTGGTTTGCTCACACTATTCACCGATTCGTCTCTCTGGCTTTGAATTTTACAACGTTTTGCAGTTATATACAATACAAGTGCAACCGCGATAAACTGGTTTAAATCGGCCCAATCTGATTCCCTTTGCACTTTTAGAATTGAGCGGCTATTCTGTTTCCGTTGTATTTTGCGATTTCGCTGCGCAAGTGTCTTCAAACTGCACATAAAACTTTTAAAAAATTTTTGTTGGCAAGGCGTCATTTCATTGTCTTTGAATCGCACTTGTTTGCGTCTACTTCTAGTGATGATTAGGTTATTGTTGGCGGTCGGTTTAACCTTCCGCCGGATTTTGGAAGCACTGTTGGGTGGAGACATTGTCTCAATATACCCAACCAAAACTTAAAAGTCACAATTTACACTCTCCACCTTTTCGCGACGACCATCCAAACAGGGCTAAAGTATTTAGCAGACTATCAAGAACTTAATATTAACGAAGTGGTTACTTTAATTTATCTCACGTTTTAGTGCAATTCGTTGTATGTCATGGTAAATTACTGATTTTACATGTCATACAACCACTAATTTTAACGTTAAGCCTTGGCTTTTAGAAATAGTCATGGCAAAATAATTTCTCAATCAATCAATCAATCGAATCAATCTCAAAAATGTACCGGGATATTGACGAGCCGGCTAGAACACCCTCTCTGGCAGAGGACATGTTTCCATGGCTACGTGAAAATTACTGGAATGAATCACAGACCACCAAGGTGGGGAATCTGTTCAAGTTCAATTTCCATCATAACGTTGTTCGAGGGCATTCAGAAATTGCGCTACGAAACGAGAATATGAGTATGTACATTTAAATACATAAACGTAATGCATAAAGTTTCCTTATAACAATTCAATTGACAATTTATTGTTAGCTTGAAAGCCGCGTATTTTAGTATGGCCAGCCGCCGACACGCCATTATTCTAAGATGAAGTTTTAAAAACATTGGACGAAGAATGCTCTTGAGCAACACCGGAGGATTTTCTCGATGGAATCTTCAAGTAATTGGAACCAACTATGCCTGATTCGGAATTGTTTGTCAAGGCAGTTACGAAAACGTCACCCGGCCGTCTTTAAAACGATTAACGTTGTCCAAAACAGAATCCATTGATTTCTACATTCGGTGGTTCATGCAGGTTTCTGGCCTAGTTAATTTGAAATCCAAATCGTTTGATGTCGATCGAAATTTTGAATGGACGAGGTATCATCTTACTGTTGATTTACCAACATTTAGACTTATCATTGTTAGAATCCCTTTATTATATTACTTAAAGATAGGCGCAGATAGTTACAAGATAACTCTACAGATCACTCTGCTGACGATGAGGATGAAGACTGGTTATAAATGTAATTTCTGGTCCTTATTGTTTGTATATTTTTGTTCATAATAGAATGTAAGCTCTTGAATCTTTCAATCTTTCTTTCTGCAAAAGCAGGCTGCAAAATAGTCTTTAAAAACCCTATAAAAAGTAAACAGCTAAACAAAATACAAACAAAATGAAATGGGAAAACGGAAATGCAACATGAAAGTTAGCTGGCACCACAAAAATACACGAATCCAAACTATTATATACCAATAGCTCTAGTATGAATATCAAGTGAAGTGATAAATTGCCAGTTGTAAAAAATGACAAAGATAAAATGTAAAAACGTTACCAAAATTCAAAAAGGACGTAAGCACATTGCATTTATATTCATGTGAAAATGCGTCATTCATTACTCGAAATGCAAAATCATATTCCAACATTTTAGAAAAGGGAATTTGTTTAAACAATACAGCTGAGCGGCAACGTCCTCTGGCAATAATACTTTGGTATGGCTCTTTCAACTGTTTTATAAAATACAAAGAGTTTTAATCTGGAAACATATTGTTTGTATATATTATTATTACTACTAATATTATTATGAAAATTCATTACCTCACTCGAGTTACATCGCTTGGTGTAACCAATGCTATTACTGTTATCGATCTTTTCTTTTATCCATCAATCGAGTTGCGTATAACATTGCTATTGGTGTCAACAAAGGATATGATAGTTCCCGTAATCCGCTGTCTGAAAATATCGAGAAATATTCCCGATTGACGAATCATCAATCGCCAGGTTACTTGAAATTCTAATAGCAAGATTAAAATCCCAACATCATGCTTTACAAAGGGAATTTGTTTTTTAAATTGTCTCTCCTTAATATTCAGCAATCAATTCATTCGGTGGAGTAAGCGGGGTGGTGTAGACTCCATGCAACGATGCATCGATTTTGGATTTTCAGATGAAGTCTGGCGATAATATCCCAGGTACATTTCGTTGCACGAAAACTGAAACAAGCGTCATACATAATAATAGTATCAATAGAGTTTAAATAAATATGTCCGATAGACGGACAAACACCAATATCATACATAATAAGATTATGCATACATATTCAAATGTATGAAAATGTCTGCCTTATCGTGGCCACTTACATATGTTCGTTAGACAAACAGACGAACTCGTCACATGTACACTTACTGCTGGTTAACTTGTTATTCAACAATCTCCTTATATTCATGGTAGATGTTAAATTAGGGGCAGCATAGGATGTATGAATAACATTGTTTATGGAAAGCTAAATACTGACTGTTGAATTCCTAATTATTTCAGTTTATATGTACGCCTGCAAAACATTTATAGGTGATTCTTATGAGCTTACTTCTGATGCTGTCAACCAATTCAAAGGAATCTTTGTAACTAAATCGACTATATGTTGTTAACAAAGAAAAGAAAAGGTTTAATTAAATGTACTTAAAGAAACACAAAACAAGTGGCCGACTGTTCTTACGTCAAGTATTTTGAAAACATCTTGTAGACAATACTCTTAGTGTTAATATTGAACCATCATAAACTAAAACATTATTTGTCTCACTATCGACGAGAAAATATTTATCTTACACAGTTAAACTATGACTGACGCTGCAGAAATATAATTGGCATCATTCTTAGATCGATACCATATAAATAGCCATATACGAAGAATCCTTGATCTGTCGTGAATGATGTGATAATTTGAATGGTCTTTAATATTAAAGCATAATCGTTATGAAATTCGATCCTAAAATTAAAAAGAAACTATATAGCGTGTAACTGACATGTGTTTTAGAAAAATTGTTGCTGTTGCTAAGAATGACAAAAAGTGCAGGAAAAGTTTCTATAGATAAAAAAATTGTATTAAAGTAGATTCGTAAAAGGTTCCGATGATGATGTCCATTCTGTTTTCCGAAGTTTGGCAGATTCAATAAAGTAAACGTGTTAGGCTTCCCTATGTAAAAATCAATTTACATTCGAATTAGTAAATTTATAATTAATCTAAAGTTCATCTGGGTGATATTTTTAACCTGACTGATTTTTCGGGACACATGAAAGTGGTAATCTATTTAAAGATAATATTTTTTCATAATAGTCATAATGGTATAACAAATGTATTCGATACGTTAGGGAAACTCAGCCCTTCAAAAACAAATATCTTATAACCAACGAACCAACATATTTTCGTATAAAGCATATTTTAATTAAACTATGGCAATATGTATGCTATTCGTACTTTGAAAAACCATATTGCTACATATACTATATACTATAACCATATAAACTATTGACTTTAATGTACGTAATGTTTTATTTTATTTTTAGTAATATACAATTGTCAAATCGGGCCTGCTTTTGGTAGTGATTAATTAATATTTATTTATATGATCTTCTCTATCATCACATTACAGATATACAGCTCTAAGGCATTTATTAACATCTTTAAACTCTACATGTGATTAAAATGAAATACATTATACGTATACTGGTTATGATACCGGCGGATCAAGTGTGAGCAAATGTTAGAATACAAACAAGCAAAACTTCCCATTCCATTCTAAGTAAACGTATGCAAGTGGCTTGAAAACAAAAAATTCGTTTCCAAATTGCAGATCCCTGCTATGGTATAATCAATCAAACAATTAAAAGCAAAAGCGCTAACCTCAAAACTTGTTAGAATTCATGAATTGTCAAGTAACTTACGTTAGTAATCAATTGACAGTTCCAGTTAGTCTGAAAGTCTGGAAGGAGTTAGAATTTGGATGTTAGATTTCGATTAGATTTAAATGAAGTAGATAGGGGCAACTTTACACAATTTCCCTTATCTATGCATGTTTTTTTAAATAAACTGCGGATAATCTTGGAATTAAATATTTAATTTAGATAAGCTGAAGTTCGAAAATAAAAATGTACATAACTAATTAAAAATGTATATCTTAAATACTCATTTTGAATAAACGTATTTAAATTAACTGTGTATTGCACACCCTTGCCCTTGCACTCCTGTGGGTTTCATAAAATTTAAATTCATAATAGATTACGTAATTTCAAATCCGATGTCAGTTTTGAATAGTCTTAATCCATAATTCAATAGTGCGATGCCGTAATCCCAATAAAATTTGAAAACTTAATTTATAATTAACAATCTAAGTGCCTTACCTTTCTTCGGGCTTAACTTTCACCAGCGCCTTACAAGTATTGCTATCTGCAAAAATACTTACAAGGGAATGGCCAAACAAGTAACCCTACAATTTGGCTGATACTAGGCATTTGAATAGTTGTTAGCGAAATATAAATCCATGCATTCATTTGAAAGTTACACGGCATTTCTTTTGGTTTCAACTTACAGAAATTTATGGTTTTACTTATGGGAATTCACATGGTGAAAATTACTTATTCCTGATCCGTTGCAGTCATTTTGAAATCCTGCTTTTTCAAAACTGTTTTTGATCTCATTAATATAAACAGAGTAATAATTAAAGTAATACAATTTGTAAGGATGCATTTCATATTTTTTGAAGCCGAAAAGTGAGGTTAAGAAACTTTGGGTAATGACATGACTATTACTAGTAATTTTCCTCATGTAAACCCCTACAAGCCAAACCAAAAATTCAAAAAGATAACACAAAAATAGAATGTGATGTAATTTTAAAACGAGTAGCGATGGAGTAAAAGCGTTTTGCATGGATTTACATTCAACCTAAAACAACTCTAATGAGTATTATTAGCCAAATCGAAGGGTTACATGCCTGACCATTTCCGTGTTGATAATGAATCGTTTAATTGTCAGTAACATTGAAAACTTACTGACTGGTTGTATTTTTAATTTCTTTGTAATAATTGATAATGAATTAGATAATTGATAGAAAACTATTAAATGAAAGGCCGTATGTAATGTAAAATATTTCAATGCATGGATATGAATTTTAGCCTTGTATTTACTTCGTGAATAAAAAATGTTTCATAAAACGTGGGGATATACTTAAAATGTGAATGAAATAATCATCAATTTATTTATTTCTGAGTACGTTATTTTTATTCCTAATTTATTTATTACACCATCAAAATTTCTAACTTCACGGTGACCTTTTATTGTTTAATATGTCAAACCCATAAATCGTGCTAAACACTATGCCATGAGTCAATGGATCTATGGGTCACGCTTTGTTGTAAGAAAACAACTGATTCAACAACTTTTCAGGTTTGACTGTGACCGCAACGGAATCGCAATTATTGCTATGTGATTTATAAATTTGTCTGAGAATTGTGGTATGTATTACGATAAGTTAACATCCGTTTCGATGTAAGTTTTTGGTAAGGATTGAAGTTAGTTACGTTTTATACAGTTTCCTGTTTCTCGCTATAAATATTGTTAGTAAAACTCTACACCATGTCAAGACAAAAGTTACGAAAGCCTACTAGTTTATTAAACAGTTGAAGTTTGAATTCTGAAATGATGAGCTTCATAATGGAATTTTAAACGTAGAATTTGCATTTTTGGTTTAATTTATATGAAGTTTTGAAATTAAAACCTGTCACGCGTCGATCAAAATTCGTTATTTATCCTATTTTAATATCTGAGTTCTGCGCCTAAAAGTACATAAGTCTTCCAGTAATTTATCTGCAAAAGTTTAGATGTCAAACCAATGTGTTCCTTACCAGAGAAATCCATTCTTGTTGCAACGTCTCATCTTCTACAAAAGGACCCAACCTTTGCACTTACCTTTTGCAACAGAGAATAACCAGTGTAATCAACGGCATAACTACAACGGTGAAGGCTCGTGGCTTCCTTGCCCCAATTAAAATACTTTAGACGAGGCCAACATTACTGAAAGGAAGTAGGCGAAGCATTTTTTCTGACATGAATTACAAGAAGCAAGTTACAATGCCAAAAATGAATAAAGAAATCATGCCGAAGAGATTATTGAGGCTTAACCTCCCAGCGACACTGAATGATGCAAAGGTAAGGCAGGATTTTCGTATCTTTTCAGATCGAAGATCAAATGCCAAAGGATGTATTTATTGCTGTTGTGGAGCCTGCTGGTTTGGAATATTGGGCCATTTATGGAAGGAGTAGAAACAAGAAAATTTAGTTAGGTCTAGCTTTCTCCAAATTGTTTTCTAGTAAAAACAAGGTCATTCCTAGAGATAGGATTTATTCAGTTATGGAGGAATTGGAGAACTTGCGTTTTTTCGAAGAAGGATCTGGTGACTGACGTAAAGAATTTCGAACCAAAAATATTAAGCCGTCATCATTACATCGCTGTGTTGTTGTCGTGTTCTGAATTCATGCAGGGTTTCCTTTTGGTGGAACTAATTATATTTTGTATTGAAAAGAGCTTAGTTGCAATTGATATCGCAAAAAAATTGTGAGATGCTCGGTAGACAAATTCAAACAATTCGTTGCAGTTACGAAATGCCAACTTAAGTATAGAAAACTTAAGCGTAGTGCGACAATTTTGTGAACTGTAAGTATTTAGGTTAGAAATATTGTCGAATCTTGACGCTTCATAGACTTGGAAAATTTAATGCAAACAACACAGTTCTCATACATCTTGCAATGTACCATTGAATACGTAACTTCACGCTCATGCCGTTCGAAGTAAACTGATGAAAATTGCTTCGTAAAATGCAGGTATAAATTTTTTAATACAATTGTAGCAGACCTAAGCGATTTATATTTACATTATTATTATTATTTATTTACTCAGAAATATTTCATCAAGTTAATACTTATCCAGCACTGACCCCAGTTGTATTACATTTCACTACATGAATAAATTATTACGAATAAAACTGCTTTTTCAGTTGCTGTTATATTCCTGACTTTTCATTATGTCGACTTACTTTGAGTTTCTGTGTAATTGTCTTTTGAAGACTCCAAATTATAAATGCCATGTTTTTCTATTATCCTAAGTACATGTTGAGCCTTGTACATGTTCTATACCTTTATCCACTGTTGCATAGCTTCAGATTTAAGACCGTGCCAATATAAAGTTATTCCATTTCTTCCATGAATGTTCTGAAGTATCAACAACGGACCTACCAATTTGAGCGACTGCCAAAATATATTGGGCGCACAAAGTTACCTGATTCTGAGAAGACAATATTGTTGTGAATGTTTATTTTGAATATATCTGCTATAAAAACAGTAGAAAGTCGAAGAAATAAGGCCGTTATTGGCAGTCAAATAATTTTATTTATATACGTAAACTATACAATTAATTATACTAATAATACTAATAATAATTAAAACACTCCGTTGTAGAAATCAACTTCATCCTACACGTCTTTTGTTATTTTTTTTGTTACATTTAAAGAATTTTCTGCTATTGTTATTTTGAATTATCAAGTAACGTTTTAAGTTTAAAATATTACGGCTTAAAGATTTAAGCCCTATATATATAATGGGCTAATTCATCAATTCTGCCACGGAATCATTAGGATATACTTCAACGAGAAACTTTGTAATATTTACAGCATCTATCAGTGTCATATGTCGTTTATTTTAATAATTCTGGCATGATAACAAGAAAACATGCCGTCGAAATAAATAAAGAACTACGATATAAGAAACTGAGAATGACCAAAGATTTTTTAAACAAATATATTGGCAGCAGTTGCACTTCTTGTAATAAAAGTTATATATCTTGTTTTTATTTAGGGTTATGGCTTGCGGCATTCTTCAAAATTGCAACAGTGCGTGCTTCCACTCCACGGTTTTCTGCTAATGAAATGGCAGTTTCTCCTTTCTTGTTAACAGCGTTGACGTCAGCACCATGTTCAATAAGTATTTTTACAGTTTCGTGACTAATACCGAATACATGTTTTAGCTCAACATGAAGGGGAGTATTGTCATAAACATTCTTTACATTAATTTTACATCCTAGTGTAATGAAATATCTCAACGCAGACACGTTTCCACTATCTGCAGCCATGTGCAAAACGCTATACCCGTATTTACCTTGTATTGTAAAATTAGCACCGTAGTGAATAAGTGTTTCTAACACACGTAAACTGCTATTGCAATATACAGCTTTAATTAGCACAGTATCCCCGTATTGATCTTCTGCATTGAAATTTGCTTTTGCGGCCGAGAAAAGTTCCATCGTTTTATCAAGTAGTTCTATGTAACTAACAGCATAGTACAGCGGTGTGTTTTTAGACTTATCTACGGCATTGAATATTTTTAAATTACGTCTGGCAAACAGTGTTTCAGCCAGTTTATGATAATCTTCTGGTGTCATGTATTCTGCATGAAAGTGTAGAATGTTTTTAGAATTTTTATCTACAACATTACAATCCACACCAAAGTTGATGAGGAACTTGACTAAATCAACGTGAGTGTTTGGAACGAAGAGAGGAGGAATCCAAATTTCTTTCTCACTCTTATCATTTATCAACGTACTGTCGTGTTCAAATAAAAGGCGGATGATGAGCTTTCGCTCCTCTACTTGACTAGGATTATTTAC
Source organism: Orchesella villosa (assembly GCA_036850725.1). Lineage (NCBI taxonomy): Eukaryota > Metazoa > Arthropoda > Collembola > Entomobryomorpha > Orchesellidae > Orchesella > Orchesella villosa. The sequence goes on along the minus strand of JAANSM010002556.1, from coordinate 453 downwards.
TGAGTCGTACACACAATACGAAATTATATTTCTCATATCCTTGTTTCTAAGTTTTTGGTTGAAACGTTTATTTGTAATTAAATGATGGATCACAGAATAACTACCTCTCAAAGCTGCTATATGTAGTATTGAAATTTTGACTTTGAGTCCATTTTTCGTGACCTCGAAGCCAAAAGCATTCTGTTTGTTATGTAAAGGAAACTGCTCCATCAACAAATCAATAACAGGTATGTCAGCAAACTTGACTGCAAGTGTTCATACTCCGATGAACTATTTGTAAAATGTAAAACCATTTATGAAGAGTGATTATGTTGATAGACTCTCCTAAGTATTTATGCAAGTATGGCTAGGATGATCTTTTTATCTATTTATGTTAATTGCAATCTTCCAATTATGTATATGTATAAATCTACGGTAGACAAGAATCTGTCCTTTTCTCATGTTGTAATTTTA
>JAANSM010002555.1:0-14750 GCA_036850725.1 Orchesella villosa | reverse complement strand
ATTTTTTTGGCATATTCCCAGTCTGGAAAAATATGGGTTTGCACGTAAAAGTTTCGCACGTTTCATGCTCCCCAATTGAGAAAGCAGATGCTCGAAATGAAAATCGATAACTAAAAAAGAGTACATTTGGGGATTCGTGTTGTTTTTTTTTCATTTGCGCCGCAAAAAGTATGATTATTAGACATAAGTTAAAACTTTCGATGTGATGCATGTATTCTTGAAAAAGTCTCATAATATTCCTAAATGAATCGAGTATTACATTCTTTTTATTGATGAACAATGTATTTTGCCATGAATGGTCTTTGGTCTTTATCTTGAAGTGTACTCCGTGTCTCTCAACGAAATGGAACCTTTTAAAATGTATGCTGTAGTATTGTTTTTTCTTTCACTTTTGGAGCAGGATCACTGAGACCACCTGGGATAATTGGGGGAAGCAAGCCCAAGGTGGCCACTCCAACTGTCGTCGCCAAAATTGAACAGTACAAACGAGAGAATCCTACCATTTTCGCTTGGGAGATCCGCGAACGGCTCATCTCAGAAGGTAGGTCTCTTTCACTCGTCTTCTCATCAACATGTTAATGTCATTGCTTAACCAACTAAAAATACGGAGTAAATAGGTAATACACCTCAACTAAAAAGCAATAATAATCATCAACGAGCTGCACCAAGTAAGAAAAAAAAGAAGCAGTAAAGTGACGATAAGCATTGACTACGCCTTCTTACTTTTTATATATATTAAACTTCTCTAGAAAAAGGAGAATTGAATCCTTGTTCACTTCAACAGTTAACCACTTTATTATGTACTTTTTATGTAATTCAAACTCATCCAATGCAACAAATAAGTATATACATACGCCTCGTATCCTCTTCAATCCGATCGATTTTTAATGTACTTCCAAGTTCAGGTTTTCAATTGTTTACAACTCCTTTCTCATGTCCAACTTTAACCTTGCAGGCCAAAGTGGTTTGATTTTTACCGAAGAAAATTAATGTCCATTTGAAGATTTTAAGTTTGGGGGCTTTTATCTAAAATTAAATTCAGTTCATGCACCAAAATGCAGATCAGCGTCTTAAGTACCGAGATAAGGGAAGGAGAAAATAAAAGTATTTAAGCAGAGCTGGTTATTGCCCACATTTAAATATCATTTCAGATATATAACGTTTGCCCAGTTTTCTTCAACATTTCATGCTCTATCATCTATCTCCTCTAAAACATGCAAGAGCAGAGAGTGCGACGTTTTACGACTCTTTTTATCTCTTTTACTATTGCACCAAAAAAGAAAAGAGATATTAACTGTGTTGGATGAAAGTCAAAACCGTGGAGCATTTATATATATTTTTTTTCATCTCTGCGACATGCATAGTCCAATCCAAGCTTACGCACAAGTGATCTTTGTTCTTGATATGCTCATCTCATCTTTTGATTAGTATTCAGAATGAAGAAATATTAGACTATAGATCCATCCCAAATATTTGCAATTTTAGCCCTAAAGCTTTAGACAGATAAAAAATACGTGTTACCTTACAAAAAGCTAAACTTCCAACATGTTGTGTTTACATATTATTTCTGTATTTAGCTCAAATGTTTAGTATTTAGTGAGGTTAGTTTTTTTCCGGCCGAATTGCGCATCTTCATTGATGCACTTTGTTGTAATCAGGCGATGTGGTGTGGGCAAGGCATGGTTTCGACTCAACTTCAGTTAATTAATGCAAAGGAATACTGAGGATGAGTGGGAAAGGTTAGCGGAAAGGATATAAGTAATACTAAAATTCATTACATATAATACTCAACACCTTGTGTCCGTACATATATGTGTATGTATATATTAAGCATGTATATATATCATCATGATCGTCATCCACAGAGTGAGGTGGAATGGGATGGAGGTGAACATTTGGATAAACAAGTTAATTCACTGCAATGCCTTCACTCTCTGAAAATTAATTATCATGACTTTGACCATGTGTTTCTTGATATTTATTGCATGCAAAGTACACATCTCCGTATCAGACATCATCATCAAGAGAGGACGAGTATCCTGGTGAATAAATTCAGTGTTGGTCATTTTGATGATCCTCTTCTTTGTATTTTTATATATCGTCAATTGCGAATAGTAAGTGAGATGAGAGAGGAATGTGTAGGTGATAGATAAAAACGCAAATTGAGCAAGCAAGCAAGCTCATAAAGTAGTAAATGGAAGTGATAGTGATAGCAGCACCTCTCCCCGAGCCTCTCTCTCCCTCGGAGACGAGAAAAGTAGCTCACAACCATGCAATAATCATAAAGTATCCATTGAGAACCAAAAGTGCCTACTTTGTAAATTAATTCAATCAAGCATTCACTTCACCTGATCCATCCATTTCAACCTGTATAAAAACGTCAGAGTCTCTCACTGGATTCACTCAATTTTTCTTCTGTTCTCTAATAGATAAGAAACACTTTATCTGTACTCTCCTTTTTCTATGAAATATTCAAAGCGCACTCATATGAGCTTTATTACTTTGAGGTGGTAATAAATTAGAGACTACGTTTTGGACGGGCATCAGGTGTATTATATCCACATTAGGTGAATTGAGATATAACGTATATATATATACAACAATATTCAATCACCATTATATAGCACCATTCTTCTTCCCTTCTTTGGAATAATTGATTTTTACTTTAAATAGAGTAGCTTTTGACTCTGATGAAATATTGTTTACACTTTCTCTCATGGCAGAATGGCTAATTGCTTTGTCGTAAAAAGCTAGAAATAAAGCGTCGGACACATTGACGTCGAAAAAAATATATAACGCCTCTCTCTCTCTTTCTCAAATAATAAAACTAAAAACGGAATAGAATCAATCAAATTGAGTCTTCTTGTTCATGACAACATAAACGAATAAAAGAAAACGAGCATTGCGTATGTAACTAGATATTTCCTTCAACCGGCACTCTCTTCTTCACTTCCCTTAATGTAATAATTAGAATACACCGACAAGGAAAACAGCTTCTTGGATGACACTTGAGTTTAGCACCAAAGTGTACTTAAAATATCTATATATTCAAGATGAATTGAGGAGATAACAATAAAACAACAATGTCTTGAAAGGATTAAAGACAGTGAGCTTAGAAATAATAGGGAACCCAAAGAGTGGGATCGGTTTCAGCTCAAGCGTTAGAATACAATATTATTACTATTTTAATGTATTTTGTAAATGGGCAGTTTCAAAAGTAACAAAGTCAGTTTTTGTCAATCCTCTTCCCGATATCAAGAGAGTTACACAATTGTGAATTGAACAAACAATACACAATATTCAGAAGCCGAAGATAGGGAAACAGGTAGGGGTTCTCGTCCTCCAGAGACATTCATTGTGTCGCCTTCTTGTGTCAATAAGCCCTTAATAAGATGCATTACGAGTGAGTAGTTTGAGATGCAATGAAGCGATCACAAATGCTTTTCTTTCAAAGCAAATAATACTTGATCGGGCCAAGGAAGCAAACATTGTTTTATTTTATATACATAATTTAAATGGTTTGTCCTTCTTATCAACATCATTCATACGCTATATATATTTTGTTTCTTAGAACGTATTGCGTAGAAGAGAATTACTATATATTTGTGTGTTAACTGTGTTATAGCATTGGTGTGGTAGATATTAAACGTATCACGAACAAGACCAACGGGTCAGGTCCCCATATGGGATGGACGTAACAACCAAGTAAGAATAAATACGGACGAATAATATGCACATGAAGGGATCGCATGACGATTGAAAAGGAAGAGAAAGAAAAGAAGAGAGAGAGAGATCAAGAGCAGGAAAAGAGTGACACATGGAAATAGGTAAATAAGTGGGCAGTTTAAGGGTAATTTTCTCTCGTTCTACATAACATTCATTCGTTTTTCATTCCCTTGTTCAGCTCAGGAAAGGACATGCATTTAATAACACTTGCATGGATAATGATGATACTACTTATTATTATGGTATTACCACTCATTATTATACGAGAGGATTGAGAATGGGATGGGATACCCATACAGTTGTACCCCTATTCCACGCTATATTATACGTATTTTTTTCTGTCTCTCTGCTCTTTTTTAAACCCAAGTTTTTTTTGTTTACGTTAATTTGAATAATTTCCATCTGCTTTCTTAAACTTTTCTGGAGAGAGTATCGACTAAGAGGTTGCGGTAAATGGTAATTTAATGTCATCATCAGTCATGAAAATAAAGAGAGAGAAAATTGAGGTATACTGGCTATAACGCAACGTAAGGGACCAGCTTGGTGGTTTTGTGGTTCCAACTTTTATTAGGCTATACGAGCAAAGCAGGATGAATGTATGTATGTGCAGGTAAAGATTGAAGTAAATCGGTTCAATAAATCAGTCCAAAAGAGTGGTTTAAGAAAGTGGTGCTTATCCAGGGCGTGGTGACCCATTGGTTGATGACGGAAAAAGTTAAGAGAGAAAAAAAAGAAGAAACATTATTTCCTTCCCCTATCTATGTATATATATATTTTTTTAAAGTACAAGTGCAATTCGTCTTCTTCTTACTTAGCGTTCGCTCCGTTTGAAACTAGACCATTTAGAAGTTGTATTGTGTTGCGAGTGAGTGTGTGTGTTTGTTTTACAGTAAGCATTAGCCAAATAATTGAAGTGCAAGTGCACTGCATTGAGTGAATGAAAGACTGGCTTCCCGTTCCTTTCGTTGTATGTTATGGGAGCGGCTTTTAAGAAAGCAAAATAAAAATCTCGAAAAAACAGAGTGATTCTCTGGAGTGAAGATGTTTCAATTGTGCTAACGGAATGTATTGGACTCTTGGGGATATGATGATGATGTTGTGATGTGATGATGATGCTGATGGTGTAATGTTGATGACATGAAAGGTGTTTTAGTCTACTCTGGCGATTCTTGATAAACAATTTATACAACCAGATTTGAGCGAGCCAGACTTGACATAAGCCTCAAAAAACCGAGCATCAGGTTGGGCTGTCGGCTGGAAAAGAAAAGCTTACTTTTCTAATACAACATGGCATATTATCTCTTTTAAGAGAACATAAGAAGCAGTATCAGATGGACACGTTTATATTCTGGTAATGCAATTTAAAATCTTTGAGGAAGAAAAAAAATAAACAAAACCTGCTTACACTAAACTGCTGTGGTCACTTCATTCATGGAAAAAATGACAAGATCAATTTCAAATGGGGTGAAGAAGACATACAAACAAAATAATACAACGGTAGGGTTTTGCACCTCTAGAATCCACACTATGGTTGAAACTTGGCCTTTTTACTCGCTTAAAAATGACAAGATCAATTTCAAATGGGGTGAAGAAGACATACAAACAAAATAATACAACGGTAGGGTTTTGCACCTCTAGAATCCACACTATGGTTGAAACTTGGCCTTTTTTTTCTCGCTCGTACGCCTGGTTCCTAAGCATACAATTACAATACAAAATAGAAGTAATATGCATTAAGTCAAAATCAGGTACTACCATGAGCATTCTTCTTCTCACCAGTCAAACTTTTATTTTTTATGACTGTCACTTACTTTTACTACAGTGGTCAGTGTGCTCTTCATTGATCATTTTTTGGATGAATGAAATTACTTGACTGGACCAGATTTGTTTAATAAAATTTTAAATCATTTATTATACGCCGTCAGTTTTCCACGACTTCTAATTTGATTGATCCTTCTAGTAAAAAATGAGCAGACGGCTCCGGCGGAGAGTTGAGAGTGAGGATGAGCACACAATGCATCTCAGAGCATTGACATGCATGCATCCATCCAAAGTACCAAATTTCCGGCATTCGGCCCACTGTGAACTTGAAGCAAGAGCTTTGTTTTTACATAAAACTTAAAGTTTTTCTTTGTATTAAAATTATCACATATTAACGTAAATAATACTTGTTTCAACCTTCAAAAAATGGTAGAGAGGTTTAGGGCTAGGTGTTAAATGGAAAGGATACATTTGTACCTTCGGAGGATTAGGAAAAAAAGGCTAGTCATCATTAATTTCATTCTCATTACCTCACTATCATCTTCCTGAGTGAGTGCCATCAAGTCTTGAAAACAAATGAAACATGACAGAAATGTTGTTCTTAGTTAATATTGTGTGTGGAGTCAAGTGAGTTAATAAACATACAGACAATATTATTCTCCATCTTTATCAAGAGTGTTTGGACGAGGCAGACGTCAGCTTATATCTTTCATTTTTCATTTTCTTCCATATCTCCTTCCATCTGTTTTGTTGTATTAGGTATTAAGTAATAATACTACCTGTTACTACATTTGTTGGTTTGTTTAAAAAAAAGTTTGTCTGCTTGCTGCTACTGATGATCATGATGACTGGAAGAAAATGATAATGATGAAGTTGATTGAAATGAAAAGGATATATATGCATAAGTATATGTATATGCATATTTGTATACGTATTTTCTGTATATATAGTGTGTAGATGTGGATAATTGACTAATCTTTACTGACATCATGTGAGTATGTGTATAACAAATGTAAGCAAGTCATGAGCATTTCCACTTCATTATTAAGACTACTTACATATTCCAGGTATTTTTATAGCGCGTTATGTCTGACAATCGAAACAAATAATTGTTGGGATTAGCTTTGTTTTTGATGTTCTGTAGTCAGTCAATGTCAGCAGTCTTGATGCACCTTACTTACTTTCCGGCAGCCGGGTCTACTGACTTGTGGCTTGCTGGACGAGTTTTTAACGTTGAATGAAATGAAACATTCACTGGAACCAAGTATTTTGCAGCTAAAAAACATATATAAATAGGTGGAGGGTTGAAGGTATATGAAACGGCTTGCATCTTTTTCTTCTCAAGTAACGTAATATAAATGATTTACTTCACTTTAATTGACATCGACATAGTTTTTGTGGTAATGGTGACGGATGACACTAATTCAGAAATAAACTTAATTTCATGTATCTTTTTCATTCAGGGGTTACCTTCATTGTTGAATTGAAATATCTACTACAAGATTAAAGAATGTTTCCTATCCTAACAAAATTCTTCTTTCGTCACATAAGTATGCAATCTACACTCTTTCCGATTTCTATAAACATATTCATATTATAATGCAAAGTTGAAATACCAAGTTAATCTAAAGTCATGCTTATTATGTTAGTGTGATATTTAATTAGAAAAATTCCAAAGCATCTCTTCCTCCTTTGTATATTTTAACAAAAAAAATGACTCATTGACAACAAGGAAAACAAGTAGCAACAGTAGCTCATGAACACCATACGACACTTGACATTAGTTCCAACCTTCCAACAACACATACCTTGTGTTTGTGTGTGGTAAAGTTTAGTGTAATAAAGATGGCAAAAAAATGTGTACTTTAGCTTAATAAACGTCCCCTGAATCCTCTTACTACTTTTGGTTGATAGTTGACATTAACATTGAAGTGATATGTCATCTTTGTCCATTTTTTGATGAGTTTTGACACATGACATAAAATGCATGTAATTGTGATTCACGCGCAAACCTACCAACTACACATTCCCTTAGTCTCTGCAAGCGCTTTTAAGCATACGTGTTTCGCATACTAACACAAACTTGAATTATTTGACACTGACAATGAGCAGGACAGCCCCATCATCAACTTTGCATAAGAGTGATCATGTAAATAATAGTCAATGTAAATGTTGACTCGTTGAATGCTACCTTAAACTTTTGAATGACTTTTAGTGACCAACACAATAGCATATATCTCTTTGAATCTCATTGTTTGCCTGTATCAATCCCACATATATTTACAACGAGAGAGGTGACAACTTAGAAATAGGAATCAAACCAAGTAAAACAATTCAAGAAGCCTGTGGGAACCACCAAAAGTTTATCTAATTTTTTTTACTCTGTGAGCTCCTGTTATTAGTTAGTAATTGAGTGACGGTTTTTGTACCGACTTGTCTTACGTGAATCCATCTCTTCCTACTTGGATTCCTCCGAGAGGTTTATATATATATGTAATAAGAGCTTTTAGATAGACAAGGTAGAAGCATCATATCAGACAACACATATTTTACTTTCATTTTCCTGTCTCACCCACTATAACTCATTGTGTTCTCATCATGTCAGATATATGTTATATATACAGTATTTTTAAATCATGCGATAAACAATGCAAATAATTACTGGCAGCAATGTAATGGTAAGCTTCATCATATAATATGGGATGTGATGATGATGTGGTTGCTTGGCGAGATTCACAAGAAATCGTTCACACACAACAAGCATAAGACATTTTATACCTGCTTGATCATCCCTACTCATCATATTATATTATGTTGTATATATATTTATCATTTTCCAGCGGTTATATTATTTAGTATAGACTGCACTGCACTTTTAAAACAAGTCTCTTTCCATTTTTATTTCTCTTTATACGTTTTGTGTCTCTGTCTTTTGGAAGAAATGATATCTGAAAGGGAAAAGTGCGATTATGTATTTCATTTCATTGCAATGTATATAGTAAGTAGTGAGCAAGAGCAACAAGTGAAGTTTTAATTTGCTCATGCTTTTGCCTTGTCTTTTTTTCCCTTTTTGTAGGAATATTAAATGCATAAAGGGTGGTTGAATTGGAAGGATTATCATTTATTCGTGCATGCATGCAGTCATGTTTGGTGGATATCATCTTAAGAAATCTACTAATAAATCCGAAATTAACATTGGTTGTCGCCACTCTAATCATACGTTTTGAGCCTCATCTCACTCAGAGTATCCCACACACAAAGAAGAAGAATAGCTCTTCGGACTGCTCCTCACTCACTCACGTTTTTTTTCATTCCTTGCTCTGCTCCAGTATTTGAGTAAAATCCATTTTTCATTGCAAAAGAGCGAGGTGAACTTGTTGAGAGAAATGCATGTTTTATATAAAATAATTATAATTGCAGGAGTAATAGTAATAATCATCAAAGGGAAAAAGGAGTACAATCCTCTTTCTAACTCTCTCTCCCCGTCTATCTGATTTTCATCTGTCTGCAATTGCTACCGGGCTTACACTTTCAGAGTTAAAAGTTAACCATTTAACTAGCAGCAACATTTTTTTTTACTTTGCGGGTGCCCAGCTCTATCATTTCGTTTGAAAAATTATGCTTATATGAGACGTTACGATATATACACCAACCTTTTTTTTACCCTTTTTTCGTCTTGACTTTGATTAATTCTCAACAAATAAAAGAGTGCACTGTACGGTGCAAATAGGTATATATATGTATGTGTGATTACATAACTAGTGAAAATTACCCAAGTAATTATATCATGATGGAGGAAATATGCAGTTCGCCATATCTTACTTTAAGACAATATCGGTCCAAATTCTTTTGTGTTTCTTTTACATACATATTTTTGTTTGGGTTTTTTAGTATCCCAAGTTAATCTCTCAACTACATTCCAAACCTTTATTCCAAATAATGACAAACATAAGCATTACTCACATTTTTAAAATTACCAACCATATATTTTTAGCCCGCATGCTAATCGAAATACTGAATATCTTAAGATATTATGCAGAAGGTACTCTGATGAAAAATTTGGTTCTAGGTATGGTCAAATTTCTTCCTATTTCTTATAAATAAGTAGCGTCAGCTTTAGCACATGAGTATTAATTTCTGATGTGGTATGTGGTAGTAGTAGAGTAGTACATCGGTGCATGTCTTGTCATGGTCGAATGACGATAATGATGCGCTACTGTTGCTGCTGCCACTCCACTGCTCCAAGTAATCTGGAATTAGAAGGAAAAGGAATAATATGCGTCTGCATATACAAAATATATATAAATTTTTTCATACGATAGCTGAATCAAGCTGTATATCCATAGCATTTGGTATATATATATATATGCATATAGTGGTGTGGTAAGAGTAAGTATTGGTGCTGGTGGTAGTAGTACTGGCACTGACAATAATTACCTGTAAACTGCTGAGCAATTATCTGCACACACACATATATATTTATTATTACTACTTTACATTTATACTTGCACACGCACGCAAGCTTCAGAGAAAAAAAATGAATCAACGAATTCATTCGACCAGTACCAGTAGAGTAACCGTAGTAAAAACTTTTCGTTTGGGGGTATGAATGTATATAGTAAAATATAAGCTTTGAGAGTAGCACTTGTAGTCGATCATGACGATGATGATGATGCGAGTGAGCAAAAGAGCAAAGGTTCAAGTGAAAAGGTTTTGCCTTGTTTTCTTTGCTTAATTCTCAGCAGTCAAGTCAGTCGGCTTTTATTTTAATTCTAAACTGACTACTGTCGAGTTGTTTCTACTGCTGTTTTTTTTACTCCGAGATATTAAGTATTTGCCTAAATTTTACTTGACTTGCTCACTAGCCCGTCGCGTCGCCAGCCGGGTATTTAATTTCTTTCAGAACAAAAGTAAATAATGGCATGATGATTTCTTTCTTCGGATGAAATTAATAGTAATACCGATGTTGTTGCTTGTTGATGATGATGATGATGAGATACTCTCAGCTTAGGCTTTGTCTGTAATAGGAAGGAATGCACAAGTGAGTACAGATAGATTATTTGGAAACGTAAAAAAAACGTTTATCACAATTTAATTTCATGTTGATGATTAAACTTAATGATCATACATTTTCAATGTGCTTTTTTGCTTGGTGGTTAAAAATGATAACGTTATTTAAACTTGTATATCTACGTAAAATTCATGCTATGATGGTGCTACTCTTTTTTTTTCATTTTTTCAATCTTTCGAGAGCTCAAAAAGTATCTCAGATCTGAGCCACTTAGCACAACTATCTTGATAAATATTTAGAGTTTAAATGACGAGGATGTAAACGAATATATGAGGGTAGACAAATGTGTTGAATGTTTTTGTAAGAAAACCAGTCACCAGTGCGCAACTTTTATATAGTTTTGCTAAATAAATAGTTTGAAAAAAAAAGAAAACAATTTAATTGACGATGAAAATTACTCGATGATGATATTGAACAAGTTTACGTGTTTTATAGATGATATCCATGATGATGATGAAGATAATCATAGGATTGATATAGCAGACTAGCCCTTGAAAAAGTTCACATCAGTTTTCCTCTCTCAGTGTGCATTATTTCCTTTGGGTAATTTAGCCCGTTTAAAAAGCACTTGCTTGCTTGCTCATAACATATCATCACACATCGTCAGAAATGAGTGTGTAGGGAGGAGGATCACCTTATTCACCACAAATGTATGAATTTCCATGTGCTACACCTTTGCTCATATGTTATAGGCTGGTGGTGGTGCGCTACGTTGCCATTTTTTCTTACCATACAACTAAACTGCTAGCAATATGTTTGCATGTAGACAACTACGTACATGGTATAAGCATGTTAACAATGAATATAATATTTTTTTGGACTACATATCAAATATGGGAAATAAACAAGTCTAAATTCCGTTTAGTTAATATATCATTACTCCATATGATGATTATTGGGTGAGTTGTTGCAATTACAATGGATTTTTATGATGATTACATACATTTTAAAAGGAAAAAATACACTTTTTTGTCCTTCTATACCAACTAAAGTTAAGGATTTCTTGTAAACCTTTGCTAATTCCTTCATCAAATTGTGAGATTTAAGGTTTCAGAGCAGGGCAGTAGCGGCTATTAACTACACAAATGACGTACTTATTTAGGTATATAAGAAAATACATATTTTAAATATTTTTCATTGTATTTCCCGTTGTTGGTAAATTTTTTTGGACGAGAAAATAGCAGGAAGTAAAATATTCATGGGAAGTTTAACCAGTCTCTTATTAAAACGTGGATTTGCTTGAGCCCGTGTACGAATTCCAAGTTGCCCCAGGTACCATCATGTATTATGCCTTGAGCTTAGAGTACATAAAGTTGCAAGCCATCCCAGAGACCCATCTTCTCACTCCCACTATTGCCACCGCTGCACTTCGTCATCTCATTCATACGCAAGAACATTGCTCTTTTAACACATCATAAAATGCTAGCTGATAACTTAATGGCTTCTTTATAAGCGGTTACTTTACCAACCTTACAAAGTTGTAACATTAATATTACTTCGATTTACTTTAAACTCGTCATATTTTTCAATTGGAAAAATAAATAAAAAGGAAATTCTTTGATAGTAGCTCTTTGAGCTACATTTTTTTCTTGTGAAATTGGGACTGAAATAAAATAAGTTTGAAAAGAGAAGCATCAGCATGATTTAGATATGAACACTTCTTTCCCTGTCATGTTCATATACGTACATGGTCAGGAGGAGCGAGAAACAAAATACAAGACACGTAAAACCATTATAATAATTATGTATAATTTTTATATCTCTTCTTCATTTCCTTGTGTATGTATGTGTGCGCTACACTTGATTGAGCGAAACGATTATTATTTTCGTCTTATTAATGCAATTTACCCATTTTGCACTATTTACTTTATGTTATTTGTAGTATTTCATGTTAAGCGATGTCGTGAGATGTGATTTGATATGAAGTGAATGAGAGATGATAGAAAAAATGTGAAGTACATTCATACATACCATCATCATTCACAGAAGACTGATAGCATTTAATGTGGCAATTTTGTTTAGTATGTTTTGCAAAAAAAAAATGACAAGATTGCATAATTACATTTTCAAATTCCAAGTTTTTCCTCGATCAAACAATCATCATGAAAATTAAGAGGATTGCGAGGACAACGACTAGTCGGTTTTCCTATAGTTGCTTAGAGATTAAGGTAACCATATCCACATACCACTCTTTTTTTTATTTAACAATTCATCTCCCTAGGTACCGAACAACTCACTTACTTTACTTAACCATCATTTATAGAATTGAAACAATAGGAGTAAACTATTTTTCTTTCTGTGATTTAGTGGTGATGTGTCTGTTTCTCCTCCACACTTTGCGCACACAAGTTTTTATTTTTTTTTGCCATGAGAATATTACATTATGTCATTATTCATTTTCATTAATTTTTCGTTGTTTCCCCATTTGCCAAAGGGGGTGTTGCGTTGCTTGCATGCTCAATGTTTCTGGTAGCTATATATTCTGTTAATGATGGGGATGATGATAAAAAGTTAGTGAGGAAGAAACACATAAGTGTCGGTCATCTTACACTTTTTAAAAAGACACAACAGCTCATTATATCCCAATTTATTACTTATTACCAACTACAATAATAAACATATATATTATATAGTAGTGTAGATAATATATGAATTATACCAGAAATACGTAGGAAGAAGAAGGAGAAGCTAAATGGTTTCTTTTACACCTTGCAATTTACCCATTTATTATTATTATTGTTAATATCTTTCATTTTTCCCCTTTGCAAATAAAAAGAAGAAAAAATTGTGTTTTACACTGATTTTTATTCTTAGCCGACACAGCTTAATGTATGTAGTCCTTTTTCCTTGTTTCTTGTTTCTTATCACTGGCGGGGGAAGAATAAATATGCACTTTTACGTACACGTTACTTACCATATAGCTAAAGACAAAAAAGGTAATCTTGGAAAAATAAAATGGAAAATTGAATCAAACAGCATAATTATTAAGTAAGTATACAATAATGTACTTAGGCACATCACACGTAATGCGCATAAATCCATTGGACTTGGCAGACAAGTCAAATAGTAATAGTATTATTGTGTTTCTAACCTTGTGTTATCATCACTGTAATAACACTAATTGCATGAACGATATCAGTTGTTGGATAGTAGTTGGGAGATTTTCATGCGTAAAAAAACTTCATACTTATTACAATTCATTATTACATGTCTACATTTATACACACTCAAATATATATATATCCTGTCTCTTCATATTCCTGTTTCCATTTTATCCTCTCTCCCTCCCGTGTGCGAAATGTTTTGCTCAAAGTTTAGCGTTTACTACAATTCTGGTGTGTGTGTACACGGGACGAACGTAACATAATAGGAAAGCGAGCTGCAAGCATCATCACATCACCATCTCCAATTTCATCAAAAGTGCACATGAACAATTTTCTTTTTCTCTCCATTACCTTATAATTTGCTGTTCGGTTAGGGCGATAAAGCTTTATTTGTTATCACACTTGCCATCGCATTACATAGCTATTTATACTGAATTTTTTCTCTCTTTCTCTCTCTCTCAAAACTATATGAAATCTATGAGCATACATTATGTATTTTTTCTGCTGATACTTCAATAATTGTTGGGGGTTGGCTCACCGGCACCATAAGATTATGTGAAATTAAATGAGTGTGCATTGCTAAACTACCGAGGAAGACGCGCGGCTCCTTTTTCACTTCAATTTTACTCTCACATTTATGTACGCTATTAGTAGCAGTGGTGGAGCTTTGCCCATATATCATTTTGTATGTATTTATTGTGTTATGATGCAATGAGCACTGAAAATGTATAATAACTGGTTTTCATGCTCAAAACCAGGAAAGCTCGCTGTAAGTTCGAGTGAAATACAGCGTGTATGTGCATATTCTACATGTTTTGCAATGACACTGCTGCTGGGCACTGAGTTGCTTTGGTAGCGCTGGGTTTTTCTAACTCGGCAGAAAGCAAACTAAGACCTAATGCTAGTTTTTAGGATTTAGGAAGGAAACAAGGGATTTTGTCTTAGGAAAATTGCAGTGGAAATAGATGGGTAGACGAGAAATTTTAAAGAAAAAAAATATAATGTGCCTCAAGTTTCGTTTTGTGGCTACAAAAGTTGGCTTCGTGTGGCGTCTTCCCATTTTTAAATACGAAGTAATAGTGCTGTTT
>JAANSM010002554.1:0-14753 GCA_036850725.1 Orchesella villosa | reverse complement strand
CCTTCGCTTCTCGAATGATCAGAGTTCCTCCAAGCTGCTTTACTCGCTCGTTCAATTCAACAGGTTCCCTGGTTGAGCCATCTGCAAACTTGTACCACCTAAATAAAAGGAACATAAAAAACGTTTACAACCGCTGTTTATCTCAAAGAAGGCTATGAAAATGAAAAGTAAAGCAAAGGTAGTTGAACTCAAGGAACCAAAAACTGTTGTTAAAATGAAAATGAATATATAATCAGAAGAAGTGCATGCAGAAATGAGTGAGTATAATGAAGTTATATAAATGATATGAAAAATCAGTAGAAAATGAGAAAGTCAAAAATTCTGCAGTTTTCACTCTTTTGCTTGATATTGAATGCGCACCTAAATAAAGGCTTGGGAAAAGCTTGAACTGAGCAAAGGGCAGCAACTGTGCTACCTGCTTTCACTTCACGTGTTTCAGTTGTTTTGGTAGCAGCTCTAGGCTGTACCGCTCCGGTTGGTTCTTTGTGTGCAAAATAATTTTATACTTTTATACCATATATATGTTTAAACACCAAGTTTAACATTAGTTTTGCTTTGCTAGGAGTCGGTTTCGTGATTTGCAGAATATTTGACATTTCTTTTTCATATTAATCAAACTAAAATTCTACGTAAATGTGTGTATAAATGAGAAGAAAGACAAAATATAACTAAACAGTAATTAAATCCATGAAAATTAATGTAATGAAATACAAATACGTTTGGATGCCAATTTCTAAAAGACTGACTGTTGTCAAAGTGGGCATGTTAGATAAATTGTGTGTTGAAAGGACACCTTGCTTGCGGGGAAGGATGAGACTGTGCTTCGCAAAGCAAAGCTATGTCACTTCCTCTTTGTGACTTGACTCTTTGCCACCCATCACCACTTAATTTAGGGCCTGCACGACCTGTTGGTTCTGTTATCATTTACCACAAGTTAGTTACTTTACAAATTTGCTAAAGTACTTTAGTTTAAAAAGGACAGCTGCCTGAATGTTAAGGTTGGGTGAGCGAGAATGAGAGATTCAGACAGCAGATAGATCTACAATAAAGGCATCTTGGATACAAACTACAACCTGTTCTCTAAAACCGTTACAAATGTGACATGTGAGTACTGACTGACAAGCAGTGCATGTATTCCTGTGTGGGTGTCCTATAAATTGATATTCTCTACAGAACTGATTACTGGCTTTAAAAAATAAAGAGTTTGTAACCAGATATACACGTGCATGGGGCTACAGCTTTTATATAGCAGAGCGCAAACAAACCTCTGGGTTGGGGGAGGAAAGCCTTGAGCCTCACACATCACACCGACAGCGTCATTCTTCTTGATAACTTTGACAACAGTCGTGTCTTTAAGAATTGAGTCACGAAGACTTGGAACTATAGCAGTTTGAGGGTCTAGAAAGAAGACAAAAAAGGAAAGAGCATGCAAATTTCGATGCTAACGGATACGTTTGACTTCCATTCTTAAGACTATCGCCGTATTATTCTAACATGAACCAAATATGGCTATCAAACATCGACTCTCACAACGCCCCAATTAGTCAAAATAATGCAAAATGACCTAAAGTCAGGTATGGGATATCCTTGTGCATCGCAATTAATCGCAACGTTCTTCTTGACCTCTATCATTTTCCTACCCATACCGATTCTTTCCCCGTCCCGTATTTTTGGGGACACACTTGTCTGAGGTTCTATGATATAATAATATTATTTTGGACATGGTTATAAAAGCAACATCACAGACAAAAAGCATAAAAAAGCAAAATACTACTCAGATAAGCTGTGACGATTTCTATTATATGTTTTTGATTTGAAATTTTAATTGAGGAGACCATTATACAATTCTTAACTTATCAAAACCTACAAAAATTTGGGTGGTGGATTTCCTTGTGCTTCACAAGTTAATACAGCCGGCTCATTTCGACTCACAGTTCTGTGAGGCCTTACAAGTTCTGGAGACTTTGGGGCAACTCCAGACAACGGTTCTTGGAGTTAAATTACATGTTTTTAGAGTTATAATTTCAATTTCACAAAAGAAACACATATTACTGTGACACCAAAACATTGGGGACGGGAAATGAATCAGTTTGCGTTGATTTGTAACATGAATTCTAACCTAAATCTTGGATAAGGATGTGCCTGAGCAGGACACACAACGGCAACAGAAGCGCCTGAAACTTTTTGAAGAGTTTGCATACGGGATTCCGTCGGAAATTTTGGTGCAGAACTACCTAACGGCTCTGAAATGTCAATAATTACAGCCTCTTTCAATGCTTTCAATCATACTAAAAAATATAATTAATCAGTAAGCCTCTGAAAGACAGCAGAAAAAGCCATGACTGAGAGACGGGAAACTATCAATATGCTTGACGATGACGAAACGTAGATTTAAAAAGTTGCAAAAACTTTGTACATGAACTGAGGAGAAGGATTAGCCTGCGCTGGGCACAAAAGGGCAAAGCTGCTCTTTTCAGACATCACAAACGAAGATGTCAATGACGCCGAAGAAAACTTTGGTGCAGTGCTGCCAAGAGGTTCTGAAAATTATGAGAAAAATATCCTAGAACTTGATATTCTTTGGAATATTTTAACAGAACAATAACATTGATATTTTATCAATGCAACTAGAAGACGGGATGGATTGCGATTTGAAAACGATTTGCTCTTTTGTTTGTTTGAAATCCATAGTCTATATATTAACGAAAAAATCCTTTAAAGTAATTACATGTAAATGGGCTTAGGATTAGCCTGAGCCGGACACAGGAGAGCAAAACTACTCTTTTCTGCCTTCGTAAACGTATAAGATGAAGATTCTGAGGAAAATTTTGGTGCCGTACTACCAAGTGGTTCTGGAATGAAATTAATTTATAGCAAATCTAAACCTTTTTGAAGGTACATATTGGATTTAAAAAGCCCTAGTTTTATAGAAGACGGGAAGTTTGCAGGATGATTAACTATAATCATAATGAATAAGAATAAGACAATGCGTGTAATCACACAATCGCCGAAATGTGTACCTATGAACTGGAGGAGGATTACTTTGGGCATCGCATTGAAGTGCAACATTTGATAACTTAGGTACAACTTCTTTAGACCCAACACTTTTTCCGTCTCGAACCTTAGGTATCATGCTTGTTTGTGGATCTATCATACAATTTATTACAATTTACGTTTTTAGCACCCCAGCCATCAATTCAATCATAACTCTTTTAGTTCTAGATTTCAATTATATGAACATATATGCCAAACATAAGGAGACGGGAACTGATTTTACGACGGATTTTGAATTTGAAAGTAATGAAAATTGTAACAATTTAATCTTAACTTGTGACTATGTTAAGAATGTGAAAAAGTATTTTCTCTACCTAAGACGAGGTTTTGGGTGAGCTTGTGCTGGACAAACGACAGCAACAGCCGAACCTTGTACTACAGTTGTCTGTGATCGAGTTTCTGTTGGAAACTTTGGTGCTGAACTACCCAACGGTTCTATATTATGATATCATGAAAGCTATCACATTTCACTTGAATCCACCAAATGATAACATAAAACAATCCCGTATTCGCACATATTTTAGCCTGAATGTTGAGGGCGGGTTCCCTAATAAAAAGTAATGCGATTTCATTGAAATGTTTTGGAATTATTTACGTGAAAGACGGACGCGGAAACGCCTGAGCAGAACAAAGCAATGCAAAATCAGATTTTTCCGTTTTGACAAAAGTAGATGATAGCGCCTGTGATGAGAATTTAGGAGTTGTGCTTCCCAAGGGTTCTAACAAAAACATTTTTATATTTTAACAAACTTAATCCTAGACCGTTTGAAATAAATTTCGAAACCTAACTTCACAAGTAAATGAAAGGAGACGGGAAATAGAAGAACGTTATTTTTATCCAAAACCTATTATTACCTATGATTAGGTGGGGGATTACTTTGAGCATCACACAATAATGCCACTGCGGAGTTTCGTGATACAGTTTTACGAAATGAGTTTGTGTCACCATCACGCACTTTGGGTGCCATACTGATTTGCGGAGCTACAACATAGTTTCAAACAATATGATTGTTTACTTGTGTATGTGTACATGATATAAATCTACATAATCAAGAAAACGACGGGAATGACAGGAATAGGAGCGACGAAGCCTGAATTATGTAGTTCTGAATCTAACTTACGAATATAATGGTGGTGGATATGCTTATGCAGAACATAGAATGGCAAATGAATCGTCATGATGTTTAGTGAAAGAGATGCTCTGCACACTGCCAGAGAAAGTGGGTTTTGTGGTTCCGATCGGGTCTACATAAAAGTAGTTGAATAATTCATAATTTGAACCAAACTAACATCTCTTAATTTTACTTCCCGATACAGATGTGTTTTGTAACTTGTGACAATGAGGCAGCCCGAATTGAAAGTTTACATAATAATGTTTACCTACGATCGTACAATCTACCTCACGACTGAAAACATCATTCTAGACAATATAAACAAAACTGTGGCTTTTCGTAGTGGTTTCTCTGAAGTGCAGTCCTTAAACCATATGTTGAAAACGTCATTCTGATAGACTGATAAAGCGATAACAATGCTAACTAACCAAAATGATGGAGCAGGATGACTTTGTGCATCACACAGTAAAGAAACTGTTTTCTTTTGATCAGCAAATACTCTAGCGCCCATAAAGTTTTCGTCTCGTGCTCTTGGTCGGACACTAGTTTGGGGCTCTATGAATCGCAATTATGTATTTGTAATAATAGCAGCTTAATCATGATTCATGACTTATACGAAGAAAGATTCAGCCATGAATTTTTGAGAGACTAGGAATTCTTTGCAAGGCCCCGACTAAAGTTTATGAATGAAAGTCGACTAAAGAAATATCTACTAAAAATATATAAACTAGCTGACAAGCGGCTCATTTACTTGAAATGAGGAAGTGGATTCCCCTGAGCTTCACAAACAAGCACTCCAACTTCTCCTCGCCGACAAACTGTCGGAGGTCGTAACATTTGTGGAGACTTTGGAGCAACACCTACCAAAGGTTCTTCAGCGAAAGAAAACCCAAAATATTTCTGAATTATCTTATTGTATCTATATCTAGTTTATAGTACTGGCTGATACCACAAGTCCGATTGGGGAAATGGGAAGTGACTGAAGCATGCACGTGATCTAATAACTAACCCATAAGTTGGAGGCGGATTGCTCTGTGCATCGCACATGAAAGCTACTGGTTTCTTAGAGTTCACAACAAGTTTGGATCCTATACTAGTTTCATCCTTAACTTTCGGTGGAACACTTGTTTGAGGCTCTAATTCACACAAACAGTGTATGCATATTATGCGTAAATTTTATGGACAAATCTTTTAATTATATCAAATTTCTACAGCCATTAGACCATGATATTGATTTGTGAAGCATTGAATGTTAGGAGACGCAAGTGAAAACCTAAACTAATTAATTATGCTTCTAAAAACCTACTTAAATACTGGAGTCGGATTTCCCTGTGCTTCACATGTTATAACAGACGATTCGCCTTGCTTGCTGAATACTGGTGGATGGTACTGAACTTTAGGCATTACACCAGAAAGTGGTTCTGAAAAAAATGTATTCCATTTGTGATCCTTCATGACAATCACTAACTCCAAAAAACTTGTATGTAGTATGAAATTAAGTATGAAGCGGAAGACGGGAAAATGTCATGCAGTAAAAGCATTCAAAAAATGACCTGGAATATGGAACAGGATTTCCTTGTGCCAGACAAGTCATAGCTATGGAGGATCCCGTTGATCCAGTAAAGGCTTGTAAACGAGAGATGTATGGAAGATTGGGAGCTGAGCTACCCATTGGCTCTGAGAGAATATGAAAATATAGGGTGATGATACATTTTACATGAATTAGTTTTGTAGATAATTGATCGTGGGATGTAGATTATTCTGTCTATGACAGAGAGGCAACCCTTTGCTGAATGTCAGAATGCAATCGCGCCTGTTAAAGACATAGCACACTAAGAAAGCATGGATGTCTGAAAAGAGTTTTCTTGAACATTCAATTCACCTGAAACGAGGAACAGGGCTTCCTTGAGCAAGGCATGTGATTGCAATCGACGACCCTGAAGACCTTATCATTGCTTGTAAACGGGAATCATAGGGTAAATTTGGTACCGAACTTCCCATGGGTTCTGTTTTTAAATGACGAAATATGGTCAATAAATGTACTATTCGCCAGTTTAAGATATCGAAAAGTTCAGAGGAACAGCCCGTGGCACCAAGAAATGTCACAAATAATAGTAACTTGTAAGAAGGTAATTAAACTCACTCAAATGTGGGAGGAGGGAAGGCTTGCGATGGACACAGGAGAGCAATTGCTGCACCATGTTCTTTGAAAAACGAGTGAGAATGAGCCTGACTTGAAAATTTTGGGGCAGTACCTCCAAGTGGTTCTATAATTTAATATGAACATCAACATCTAAAGTTTGAATACAAAGTGTTTGTATAGCCACCTAAGCCTGAACATTGGGATGTTGTTGGTGTTGGAAGGTTAAGAAGGCATTCTATTGTATTGATTCATAGAGAAATTTTTACGAAATAGAGCTCAAAACATACATGTACAAAGGAGGTGGATACGCTTGAGCTGGACAATGAAGTGCAAATGCAGTTCCTTGCTCTTTATTGAAAGCTTGTAAATGCGCCTGACTTGAAAATCTTGGTGCAGTCCCTCCCAGCGGTTCTAAAATTATGGAAGTTGATGAAATTATTTTGAAAAACTAGGCTTAAGTCCAAGAATTTCGTACATGAAATTGATGCCTAATTCACAAAGCCTGAATTTCGGGAAGTACTGAGAAGACTACAAGTTGAAATGAAACAAAGATTTAAAGGGAAAAAATACTTGTAGGTAAACTCAAACTCAAATGCAGACGTACGTATAACTGGGAGGTGGGTAAGCCTGAGCTGGACACAACAATGCAAATGAGCTGCCTCCGTCATGTACAAAACCAGACATGACCTGAGCGTTCCCAGAAAATCGAGGTGAAGTTCCACCCAGAGGCTCTTCAAGTTTTAGGAAAAAGATGCTTGTTGTATATTATGATCACTATTTCTTGATTAATCTCAACTAAATGTATGTACCGTCACGATTTTTATACGGGGAAAGGAGAAGCCCAAAAACTGAATATCGCCTTATATGATTTAAAACATTCAATCTTTAAATATGTATATTTGCTTACTTAAATTTTGCCGGAGGGTACGACTGTGCGGGACAAACTAGCCCAAAAGTAGAACCTTTATTCCCTACATTCGTATACGCTGATATTTTACTGTCTCCAGCAAATCTAGGCGCTGTGCTACCGTGTGGTTCTAAGAAATTCATAATGAATGAAGATTATATATATACTCATGAATAAAATTATGAATTCTAAAGGACATTCCTAGTAGCTTTGTGTGACAAATTCAGAGAGGCTGCCCGAAAGTTGCTATCTAACCTATTATACATGCTGGAAAGAAGATAAAAATAAAAACTACTAACTACAAACTATTAAACAACAAGAACTACCAACTGTCGATAACTTAAGAAAAGTCGCAAACTAGGTTAAAAACTACTCACTGAAATTTTGCAGGTGGATATGACTGTGCAGGACAAATTAGCCCAAAAGTGGATCCTTTTCTACCAATTCTCATGAAACCTAAATGTTGCATATCACCGGAAAATCTAGGGGCTGTTCCTCCAAGAGGTTCTACAAATGTAACAACGCATCAGCGTTGGTCGATCTTGTTAGTATATTCTATAACCGTTCATAACATTTTATAAACATGGGGCGGTCCGTAGCGTAAATGGGACACTGTAGTTTTCTTACTGGTTGTAGATTACTTTAGCCAATATATGTCATTTGCCACTGGGACTAAACATTCCAACAAAATGCCAACAGCAGCAACTTGACATTTACAGTGACTTTCTGCAAAATGATATTCTAAGAATTGGATGCATATGCGTAATGCGTAACATTAACATTGTGCAACTTCAAGCTCCACTCACCTAACTGTCGGAGTAGGAAATGCTTGTGCTGGACAAAGGAGAGCTAATGGGCTACCGGCATCCCATGTAAACCAGCCAGCTAACTGTGACCTTCCAGGAAAAGTAGGAGCTGTACCTCCCATAGGATCTATGACAAGTTTTATTTGTGTTTGCAGGTCTTAAATGTTGTTTCTTATACTAATCTGTGAACCAGTGAAAGGAGCGACCCGATTCCCTAATTACACAAATGCCTCTGGGAAAAGCTGATCTCACAGCGTCAACACTTACTTAAAGTATGGAAGAGGGGTAGCTTGTGCCGAACAAAAAAGGGCAAATGACATTCCTTGATCCCAAGTGTATTTCTGCATTTCTGAACTGGATGAAAATTTTGGTCGAATACTTCCCATGGGCTCTTTAACATTTGAATTATATTTTTATGAATGGCAGATTTGCTATTTATTTGGTTTTGGTATGCATATGAATATATTTCTGACAGTGGCAGACCCGAAACATGAAATGCAACTAAAAGGCAAGCATGTGAATTTTGCGACGGTCTTACAATGAAGTTCATGAAAGTTCACAACTACACTAACCAAAATGTCGGTACTGGATAGCCTTGTGAAGGACAAAACAATACATGTGGTGAACCAGATGAAGCCTCAACAGATCTGCTCTTTTCTTTTCCAGATGTAAACCTTGGTGCGACAGAGCCAATAGGATCTAATAACATGTGAAAATTGCCCAATATATATATGCACAGTGAATTGATTTGATACTAATAAAACCTCATCTATTGTAAAATTATCTTGATTTACAACAATTCCAAAAGAGACTGGAAGTTATGATTTGCAAAACAAAACATATTCTATAACTACTAAAGTAGCGGCATTCACTTGTGAAATGAATTATCAAGTTTGCACTACTCAATTGACTAACCTAACTGTTGGAATGGGAAACCCTTGAGCAGGGCAAAACAACGGTATTGAACTGGACATCTTGGTTTCTACAAATTTAAAACGCTCCGAGAATGGAAATGTTGGGGCTACGCTAGAGAATGGTTCTACACAAAATTCACAATACAAAGGACAGAAATTAAGTTTGATTCAGTCACCTTTGATTGCACTGCTCTCCACACTACCTTTCCACAACCATTTAATTTTTTTAAGTATTGAAAATAGTCAAATCTGCAAATCACTTCCCGTCTCCCAACATTCAGGCTTCGGGCCGCCCCTCTCCTATGAATCTGGCAATCCTTACAGATTTTAAATCTCAAAACCAATTTGAAATAAATGTATGGAGTTTATGCGGTAGTTTGTTACAACCAATTTGATAAACTTTAAGTTATAAAAACATTAAATTCTTTGGGAAATTATCAATTCATTTTACTAACATTTTCTCAAGAACGCAGGTTTGCCAGATTCATTAGAATATATCGTCACAGCCCATTTAGCAGAAAGGAAATGCAAGTATAGAATATTCTTCTGAATATATAGGTCAAATTCAAGTCCATGAAATTTTAAAATTCATTTTGAACATTATTAAAAACATTGAGAAACTTTTTGAATTGTTTATTGTTAAGGCATTTCCTTTCTGATGGCTCACTAATATGTGTATAAAAATGTTCTCAAAGTTCGTCATACCTGTGATGACCAGTTTACCAGCAGAAGCACTCATGCGAGTTTCTCCAGTGAGTCGGTGTTTTGTTTGGCATCTGTAATACAAAAAAAATTGACATCGTCCGTTATATTAAAAGGTATTCAAAGAGAAATTTATTGCAATCACACATTTGATCCAGTCTGCATACAGTAACATATAGAATTGTTAACATTCATAATAGATTCGTTTTTATTTTGATATGCTTGCCTGTATTCCTTGAAACCATCTTCTGGTCTGACATCCTTAATGTGGAGCTCACCCGAAGGCAATACAACGAATTTACCATCTTTATTAACACAACAGAACAGCATATTAGTCACATTGTCTTCCCAACAAAATGGAATATAAAATGTGTAACAAACAAGAACAATCGGACATGGCGGGTGCACGGGTCACAGGTCATATGTACAAACAATATAAGTACTTAATATCATCATTTATAATCATAAGAAAATATTGAAACTATTTAACAGCATCTTTAAAACTTGAAAAACAAACGCATCAAGATTTTCTACTCCCATTGACATTTCATGAAAGAAGATCAGAGAAAAGTTAACTTGGGAGCACGCTACATATTATTCATTCATGTTTTAATGTACCTACTACAAGTCAAACACGTTTTCCTTCGTAATCGTAAGAGAAAGCAGTATTTCTAGTATGAAACGATATGTACCTACGGAAGAGCACGAGGTTTCGGCGGGGCAATGAACGAACCACGGAGTAAAAAAAAGTTAGTACTCAAGAGAAAACGGAACATTCCGACCGAAGCGTAACCGGTACACCTACCAATGTCTCAACGAAAGTAAACAGCTATAGGCGCCATGCAATGCAATGAGAGTACGTGAAATGCAGAAAGCGGGCTTTCACAATCAACAAGTGGCATCACATTTACTTTAGCAAGGGAAGGCATTGAGAAAGCATCAACAACCAAAAGTATTGTCCTCATGCAGCGTAGCTATTTAAAGTACATAGTAAGCCAGGGCAATTGCGTTCCGTATATACTTTTTTAGTTTTTGTAACTTTGTAGTACAGTATCATTTACCATGAGCTGCCGTTGTTTGAGGAGTATATTCTT
Source organism: Orchesella villosa (assembly GCA_036850725.1). Classification (NCBI taxonomy): domain Eukaryota; kingdom Metazoa; phylum Arthropoda; class Collembola; order Entomobryomorpha; family Orchesellidae; genus Orchesella; species Orchesella villosa. The sequence goes on along the minus strand of JAANSM010002554.1, from coordinate 4,021 downwards.
GCCCGTCTGAATCAACCCAAGCGATAATTTGAAGAAAGTCAGCCACAAATGATGGGATTTTACATTTAAGGATGAGATTATTGCCACGAATAACGTACTCGTTTTCTGGTTCGCTCTCATATTGTTGGGCAACAACTACAAATAAATGGAAATGAATGAATGTAAATCAAATTGGGTATAGGTAACAAAACTAGCAAACATGCAGTGTGCTGCCATTAACTGAGTACATTACACAAATTCGTCTCGCCTTCCTTCATTATTATGAATAGATCTACTTTTTATTTTGGCTAATGAGGCAGGTCTAATTAGCCAAAACCTGTGCATTGTATGTATCCGCTCAAGCCCATGCCCGAATGTTCTTATTTTTACGAAGTGTTTTGTTCAGTCACCATAATTTCTCGTGTCTTGACTATAAACATTGCCCTCAGAGTCATGCCACGAAACAACTTCCAAATAGTCCGCTACAAATGACGGAATCTTGCATTTTAACACGCCTGCATTCCCTCGAATAATGTACTCCTGATCCCCATGAGTGTCGTAAACTTGGGATACAACTGTGGATTTTTAAATGGAACTGGCATAAATTTAAATGTGCCAATTTTTTACTTTGAATTATAACCATTGTCCAAAACTGGTGACCTCTCAAATATTTTATACATTGTTACAACTAAGCCCTTCGCCATCCGTTATGTCCGATTGCCCTCGACAGAATAAATTAGCTAAATACCATGACTTTTCCCATCATTTGAATACACAGAGCCTTCATCATCAACCCAAGCGNTAGCTAAATACCATGACTTTTCCCATCATTTGAATACACAGAGCCTTCATCATCAACCCAAGCGGTTACATCCAAGAAATCAGCGACAAATGAGGGAATACGACATTTGAGAATAGCTGAATTCCCTCGAATTATGTGTTCTTGGTCGCCATAAGTGTCATAAGCTTGTGTGACAACTACGTAATAAAACGGAATTGACAAAATTACGCTTGATAAATAATTTATACTGAGATGATATGGTGTTAAAACTACCGTAGTAAAATCCTAAACAAAATGCTAAATTAAATCATGCATGTGTTCAAACAGTAAAGGATGCAGACGAAAATCATAATTTATGTAATATGTTGGTAACATGAGAAGACCTATCATATACTTGAACTTGAGCAACTCCTACACTCTACACTAAAGTGTAATAATTATTATAAACATGTATAAATGACGAGTTGAATGATGGTGATTTTCTACATGTATAAAAATGACTTCTCTTGTTACGGTCATTCATTCATAAAATTGAAATATAAAACCCCACATGAAATATCATGCATTTGACCCGCTCAACGTGTCTACCTCACTTAATTTGTACCGATTGTTCTTATTTTGGTCAAAACAAGACAACAAGTTTATTTTTATGATGATGTAATGTAATGCACGTATATACCAAACGCATTTTTCTCTGGTGAATAGACGTTGCCAATATCATCGTACCAACCGACCACTGACAAAAAATCTGAGACTTTGTTACGGTCATTCATTCATAAAATTGAAATATAAAACCCCACATGAAATATCATGTATATTTGACCCGCTCAACGTGTCTACCTCACTCAATTTGTACCGATTGTTCTTATTTTGGTCAAAACAAGACAACAAGTTTATTTTTATGATGGTGTAATGTAATGCACATATATACCAAACGCATTTTTCTCTGGTGAATAGACGTTGCCAATATCATCGTACCAACCGACCACTGACAAAAAATCTGAGACGAAAGATGGTATTTTGCATTTGAGAATGGCAGAGTTTCCTCGGATGATATCTTCTTGATCTCCGTAGGTGTTATAATTCTGGGTTACAACTGTTCATTTCAAAATGAATATAATTCATGAGCTGAGTAAATCGAGTTTTTTTCGGTTAATGTGTCACAATATCCCCTATGACCCCTATATAATAATGCCAAACTACAAAACACTAAAACCAAATTTTCCAACATCTAGAAAAACTCTAGTTAATTTTAAAAAAAGTGATACCTTATTTATAGTGTCCCGTTTTGTTAAGCAATAAAAAAGGTTATTCCCTATTGAACCTCAGTCAATATATATTTTACAATGTTGACCATCTCCACATAATATGACTCATCGTTATATCACCCACCATGTCCAACATGTGTTTTGTAATGTTTACCCCCAGAGTTAGTAATCTCATAAGTTTGTTCATCTGAATCTATCCAGTTGAATACAGAAACAAAGTCGGCTACGAAAGCAGGAATATTGCACTTGAGCACCGCGTTATTGCCACGGATCACGTACTCTGACACTATTTCTGAGGCATAATGTTGAGCCACGACTTGGAAGGGAAAATCATGAACCGTATAAATAAATGTAACAAAACATGCTATCTATCTCTAACAATACCTGGTCATTAGTACACCCATTCTACTTCAGCGCTTGTAGTATCAAATACAATTCAAGATTAGCTAGCATAAAAATCCAGCAGCCTCTCTCACACGAACGATGTGAGGACATGAAAAGCAAAACTTGTGATATATATAATGCAGCATAATGAGTTTTGATGACATGACACGCAATTTTTCTCAAGTTATAACTTCCTTTTAACTCAAGCATAACTAATACTAGCTGTGAACGAAATGATTTGATTTAAACTTTTACTATCTTTTGACTTGAATCGTGTACTGATTATTGCAGGGATTTAGGATCATATAAGTACTAGATTTATGATGATAAATGTTTGTGAACCCGCCATGTCGCAGACCATCAACTGTTTTTTAAAAAAAACTTTTTTTTATTTGCTGACCATGATTTGCTTTTGGAGTGTACACGTAAGAGTTCTCGGACTCGTCAATCCATGAAACAATTTGTAAAAAGTCAGCAACGAATGATGGCATTTCACACTTGAGTATTCCTGAGTTCCCCTTTATCACGTACAAGTTGTGAACTTCAGTAGCGTAAAATTGAGCCACGGCTATTGAACAGAATGAAATTCTCTATTGTAGCCATTTTGTTAAAATACTTTGTCAAGTTCAACGTTTGTATAGAACACTAATACTACAATGATAAGGATAACTGAAAGAACATAAATTATTATCGCTAATTTATGGTATTGTAATGTAGCCTATTATTTTCTCCAGTGCACCCGCCATCTTACACGATCCGACCCTTGTTTCGCTTAATAATGCGTAATAATTTATTCTGACCCGTAAACTTTGCTTCCATTGCATAAGAGTTGTCATCCGAATCTACCCACGACGTCACGCTCAAAAAGTCGGCAACAAATTGCTGGGATGTTGCATCTAAGCGTGACACTGTTCCCTCGAATTACGTGCTCATTATGTACTTCAATCATGAATTGTTGGGAAACGACTGGAAAAACATTATTACGTAGATAGTTTGATATATAGCGGATAAAATAACATTTCTCTTCATTATCGTTGATGACATCGTATCCATTTCATATATACAAAATTTCCTATTAAATTTTACTAATGACCCAGTGTCAACTTCCACCATATCCGGTTTGCTCTGTTTGTTTATACTCTAGGAGTATCGTTAGCAGTAACAAACCATAGTTCTTGGAATCTGCAGTATAAATGTCACCGTCAGTCGACTGCCACTCCGTAACGCTTAAGAAATCTGCGACATATGACGGTACCTGACATTTCACGATAGCATTGTTCCCCTTGATTGCATGCTCCTTGATTGGGTCTACTTCATACTTTTGTGCAACCACTACAAACCATAAGTAAGTCGAACATAATCAGATCAGTTATGTGTCATTGGCAGATATAACCTTAACAAAACTACCCTACTTGACTATCATGTGGTTCTTCAGTATTTCTCGTTATAATTTAATTACGCTAAGACTAAGCCCAATCATGACCTGCCATGTCCGTATGTTCCAACCGATTTTATCGACTCAAGTGTTTTATACCGTATTTATCATTTCTCAAAATCGGTACATCATCCTGGAACCATGAATCCACCCCTAGAAAATCAGCTACAAATG